>JANHGD010002930.1:37268-47963 GCA_027560375.1 Imantodes cenchoa
CCTGCTCTTCCCCCATGTGTGTGTGTATGCATGCATATGTGTTTATAATATATCTGTACATTCACTGAGCTTTCTTTCTCACTGTTTTCATACTAATTTCTATTTGGCAAAGGCCAAGTAAACATCTTAGGAAGTAGTAACATTTAGAATAGTAACATCTGAGCCACTTTAAGACTTAAATGAGGTTGCTAGGGAGGAAAGATAAAATCTCTGCCCTTCAATAGCCTGCCCAGACTTATCATCGGTATAATAGCCACTGATATTTTAGGTGATTTTGTTTTGGCATGGGATAAAGAGCTTTACAATCAGCCGGTCTAGTATGAAAAGCTGAATTCTTAAAAATTAAATGTTTTTACTGTAGGAGAAAGAAGCAACAACTAATCCCACAAAGACACTCAAAATTAATTTCACATATACATGCAATGTTATATAGTTATATTATCAATATCTAAATCATTTCACTTACTTGAAAATAGGTAAATTAAGCATATAACATGATGCAGACATTCTAAATACCTGACTAATTCATAATTCAAATGAAATTCTTTTTGGTAAATTACTGTTCAAGTATAGAAAGAGGAAAATTATTCAGATAATTGCATAACTGATAAATAATAGGTGCCCATCCACCTTTGTAGTATAACATTTTATGTTATGAAAGCACACAATAACTACTTTGTTGACTTCCTATTCATTTACCAAATTTTATATATTTTTAAAACTTTACAAAACCCAACGAATTATCCAGAACAAAATATATTCATGAGTGAATTTGCCCACAGGATTTGTCAACAAGCTCATTACCATATTTTGAGCATCACATCTCAACCTTGGATAATGCGTACATCCTTCCTAACAATGTGTATAGATGTTCAACAGACATTAAATATCTTTTTTCTTGAATTAATTGTAATTTTAGATTTCTGCAAAGAAGATGTAGTTGCCAAAATATGTGCCTATTATGTGTGCTCCAACTTCAAATTCCATGTTTCCCCATCCTTGTGAAATCCGTGCCTTAGCAGAAGATGCTGAATTCCTGGAAGACAATTTTAAACATAAGACCAAGAACTACAATGAGTCTCTAGTTCAAAAGCTAGACAATTTCTTGCTGCTGTGCTACTTGGCCCTTGCAAAACAGCCTATTATCTGTATAGTATGTGTACCAGGGGTGGGTTTTAACTTATCTTGCTGCTGATTTGCTTCCTCCCATGCTATGTGGGCGCACCTTGTGGGCATGCGCATGCGCAGTGCTGAATTATCTGAAAAATCCAAAAAAAAACCCCAAACCCCAAAAAGATGGCAAACACATGCAGTGCTGGAAACTCGGCTTCTGCGCATGCTCAGAAGAAAAAAAATGAATATATATATTTTTTTAAAAAAGATGGCGCCGCTGAACTGGTTCTGTGATGTCATGGTGATGTCACCAGCAGGTTGCTACCGGTTCGGGCAAACTGGTCCAAACCGGGAGGAACCCACCTCTGAATTGTGTACAGACTATTGTATGTATGTACACATATGCACATACAATATGTATACTGTATGCATACATAGTATCTATATATACTATGAATTCTGTAGGGAAGTCCTGGACACTTATATTTTGATATCAGACAAGACACCCAGACATCAATTCCAGAAGTTCTAATTCAACAAGAAGTTTTATATGATTTCTTTTGGATATAGTAGCCCACAACTTCTAGCATCTCTGATGTTAAGTAAAGGAAATCAGACTAATGAAATATATAGTCATAAGGGTCGCATCAGGAAGCTAATTCTGAATAATGTTGCTCTGCACAGTGTCAAATAGGAGCTATTGCACTCACATCTGATTGGTGAATTTATCATAGCTGTTACGGGAAAAGGAAGCTGGATTAATAGAGATTTAGTTTGAGGCAGCAAATCTTTATGGTGTTAAACTGTTAAGGGAGAGAAGTGTAACGGAGTAAGGTAGAGGAGCCCAATAATAAGATTTGGCGTAGATGTTATGAGATGAACATAATTGAGCCAAAACATTTGAAATTATATTATGGAAGTTAAAGGGGGAAACTTTTGACAAGGGAAAAAGAGACACAGAAAGATTAAACCTTTCTTTCTTTTTTGTGGGGCAGGGGAGATGGATGATTTTACTTTTGATTTTCTTTGCCTATAGGTTTAACACAGTTTTTTTAATGCAAAGAATTAAACCGGTTTAATTCTTTACATAAAAATGTACATATCAGGAAAAACAGAATGTGAAGAAGGCATATAACTCTGCTCAACATTGTAAACAATATATCTGGGGATTCTTATTTTTAATTGAGAAAAAAATGACTATAAACTTGAAAATGCATCTGGAAAATACTGTGAAAAATGATTATATACCATAGTATATTTGTGAGTTTCTGTACTGTACTGTATAGTTTTATTAGCAAAATGGGGGATTTGAGTGTATGTACACTACTAATTTAATATATTTTACTTTTAAAATTATGCAAGTGATTTTATATATATTTAAAATTTATTTAAAACATAGCCTAGTTCTTGTTTTAATCTTTTGAACACTCTTTGGATAGAAGAGCAAAAATTTAAATATGAATAATGATGATAAAGATAACAATATATTGTATAGGGATATACTGTATATTTAATTAGGGCTTAGCTGTATCCTATGATAATGATAATTAACTAATAATTTAGGTTAGGGTTTTTTCAGTAATAATGGCTTTCATGATACAACCAAAAAGTTCATAGTTGATTTGGGGGTTTGGTAACATTTCTCTATTTATAATCCATCTGTATAGCCACTGTTGCATACCTACTTTTTCTGAACAATATTTCTTACAGATTTCAGGAGGCTTTAGATTAGGTCAACTATGAGGAAATAGTGAAGTTATACATCTCAAATCTGCTATTAACTAGGAATGATATTGTATAGGTAACTTAAGTTGGATCCAAACTTAAAAAAATTCTTTGTGGATCTGATTTACAAAGAAATATTTCATGAAAACAGAAACTGCACTTTGCAAATGATGAAAGGGAAACCAACAATTCTAAGTTACCTAAATTATCCATAGTTAGATAGACAAGGCAATAGATAAGCAAATTAGCTAAAAGACTGATAGAGAGTGGGAGATGCTCTTTAACATGCCAATTATTAACTCAATATATTGTTACGGCTTCCAAGCTATTAAGGTCTTCTGTGTCAATGTGTACTTGGGGACTGTTTAATATGCAGATGGATGACATGACAGGCTGCAACTACTATTGTCTATCATGTCAGTTCAAATATGTCCGTACATATGTCGTACTCTTGTCATATGTTGTGCATGCATAACTTTTTAGGAAATAACAAAGTGCCAACATTTATGGATTTATTTTCTCCCCAGATGAGTTCTTTTCAAAGCTCTTGAATGCTTAGTGGAGCTAAAAAGTAATTCTAGGCTTCTGATGAATGTTCTAAAATAACAGTAAATTTATACCTGTATCTACAGAAGAAACCAAAACATTAGGTTGGAAGACTACATAGGATTGATTTATGTAAAAAGTATTAATTCTTTTTTTTCACCTATAGACTTATTTAGCAGTAATTAAACAAGTCTATGTACCTAAGAATCCTGCTAACATGAAATTAAAAATATAATTTTTGAAAAATACAAAATGGGGTACCTCTGATAATTTATGGGGTTGTGATATCAGCTACTTTTCTCTAAAACATAAGCAAATTGAGGAGAAAACTTGTTTCATTGCTTTGCTGTTTATTAAAACAGGCAGAATTCTTCCAGTTGGTATACCAAATATGGAGTACCTCGAGTGAAGAAAATCAGTGTTCATTGTAAGAAAAGTATTTTTTTATTTTTAAAAATGGATGCTTCTAATCTAAGCGCTTTAGGTTCTTACATCATACTTTGCTTCATAACATATTGCATCTGCATCTAGCTACTTTCTTATTTCCCTCCCATCTTTTCTCCCAATCCTTTTCTAACTATGAAAAATGAAAATGGATATGGAGCATTTCAAAAGATCACTTTGTCAAAAAGTGCGAAATTCAACCTCACACACTATTATTGTTGTTCTCCAATTTTTCTTTTATCTACTAAGAAGTTATGCAATGAATGTGATCGGAATCTCTTGGACCTACATTAGATTGATTGCTTTGAAGAGAACTATTGTCACTTTCTTTCATTTTTAACCAATCTGAAACTTCAGGAAAATAGAGGCAGAATGATTCCCCTTCCCTCCCATTTCAGAGTGATCATAGTGTTTCTGTCACAATGAAGCCTGGATATTTTAATGTTTTTGTATCTTTTTATAAGAATTTAATTTCCTGGGTCCACTATTGTGTCCTTTCTATCTCTATCATGCAGATTACAGCACAGGACCAGGTCTTTTGGGTTCCTTGGTCCTTCAATTTAAGAAATATTTTACCCCTCTAAAGGCTTTGTTATCTATTTTTATTTGTTTTGCAGCTACAGAATAATGGTTAAAAACAAGATTAGGGCAAAGTTGTTTTGCCTGGTATTTTTGTTATTCATAATTCTTTTTGGAGCCTTCTTTTAACTGGAAATGGATTATTTATTGATCAATTGCTATTAAAGGTGATCCTATGAGGTGCCTTGAGGAATAGTAATGGGAAAAATGAGACAAAATGATGTATGTACAAACACACACATACTAATGGTTCAGTGAATAAATGAACAGATAAATACACTGAATAAAAAAGCACCATTAATGGTGAAAAGTGTGCTCTGCACCTTCTACTTTCTTACTACATTAGATGTTCACAGAATTTCAGAAGCACCGTAAAAAGGTGTACATTCAAATAAACTACCACCAATAATAAGGAAATATTTGCGTAAGCTGGTATTAGTCCTTCCTGCTCCCTCCCAGTTTTATTTGACCCAGTTCAAAAAAGGACAATAGTAATTATTTAGTAAAAACAGGAAATGATTTAGAAAAGAGTCACATGATAAGGTCTTATTGCTTCAAAACAAGAATCACATATGTTTATTAGACAAAGGAAAGAAAATATTTAAGGACATCACATTGTTGGTTCTACTCTAAAAGCAGTCTAATTGATCTCAAAAAGGCAGGACCCCTCTAGTGACTTCAAGCTTGTAGAATCATCCAGCCATTGTGCAAAAATAGAAATAATAAGTAAAGACTATGTGGTTATGTGATTCTATAAGAAGAGGCAAGTCATTATGAGGAACAGGACAAAAATCATTAGGTTTAAATTGCTAAAAACATTTATATGAAATATTTCAGGCGGGATAAAGCATTTTCTTATGAAGTTTTGAGGGGTTTTCTGAGTAAGCATTTGTTGAATTTACAGTTTTGAGTCATCTTACTAATACTTTAGATCATTTATTAGGAACAATAATGGAACTAGATGCAGTATTTCTAAATTCTCATTCTAGATGTTACTTCAACTATTTCTGTATACTTCCAGTGCTTTCAGGATATGAAGATGATTTAAATAACTCAGGAATTTTTTTTTAAAGTTAACTTAGAAAAATGGGGCAAACAATCTTGATAAAATAATATAAGATATATGAGGATTAGATTGGATGGAATAATGATTTGTGGAATTCTTTCCAACTGGCAAATTCGACGGTATGTTTTAGGGAAGGTAAATACAACATTCCGTCTATAGGGTTTTGGCAAAAGCATAAATTCTATCCACAATTGTTTCCTGCCTATTTCTGCTCATGTGAATTATTTTGAAGTATCACTCTAGAAGCAGATTTTCAAGAATGTTTAGATCAGTGCCAAACTACCTAGGTGGTGATATGTTGTATAGCTTTGGCATTTATTTGATGAAACAGATAAATGCCATTACCAAGGATAAGTGTAAATGGTAAATGGTTATTGCTCTTACAACCATTTATAAAGCAGTTTAATTGTATGCCTTTACTGTTCTAACTGTGCATGATGCATCTGTGAATCCTTAGGAAGTTGGATCAGACATAAATATATGAATAGTCTTCCATGAATTTCAAGGAATAGTGAGAGCTTTGATTTCCCAAGCCCATATCTAATCTTTGTCTTAGCTTAAATCCAGGAGATTTTGTGGGTCAAGATGATAGATGAAGGATTTTTTTTTAATTAAAAAAAAGACTAATACATTGTAGGATTCTTGTATGCATGCAATTGGATGTAATTATTTGTATAGAGGGTGGAACACATTTAGGTTTATGGTTTATAGAAAAGGATGGACCATCCTGTCAGAAGGATGGAAAAAAGGATTTGGTGCAACATTTATGGCAATTTTTTATGTATGAAGAACATCTATTGACATAAATGGAATGCAATGAGATTTTCAAATTGGGTATGGGCTAAGTCATTTGCAGTATTTGCTACATATGGTAACAATATTTGCATTACTTTTTCACTGAAAAAATTAACAAAAATAAGAATTATGATACAGTTAAATTTAGCAGCAAGGCAGGACGAACACAATTATATTATGTATTTAATTATGTTATGAAATAACATTTTGTTTTGAAATATAGCTTCAATCTCATTAACACTTTTCTAAAACATGAAGTTCTTGGGGGAAAACATATTTTAACTGTAAATATAAAATTAAATCATATTTAAAATGTATTTTTGTTGCCCCACATCTAAATTAAGAATAATATAGTAAAATTTATTTGGCTCCATAGATACCCAAATGAATCTGATTTAATATCTAATGAGATCTAGTCCATATACTTTAAAAAAAAACAAAAAACCCATCCTCTGGGCACTGAAATAATGAAAGCAAAAATCAGCCTAAAGCATTGGACAGATATTTAATAATTTATTTCTGTGCTTCATCTCCAGGGAATAGTTGCCAAAGACTTTTCATTTTGTGTTCAATGCTTGCATTAGAAGCTTACAAAAGATACACATCCAATTCATACACATACGGCATAGACACAAAGAGCATCTCTTTGTTAAATGCATATGCATACTTCTAGATTTAGAGTGGACATAGAAAAAAAATTGGTACTGTAAACATTTTGATCAAATAGATATTTTGTGGAGGTGATTAATATGTCTGGATAGTAATCTGTATCTTTAGAACAAGGGAATTTCAGGTTGAGCCTACCAATTCCATTGGCAGGCCTTTATAGCTCTGTAACACTGCCCAAAGGTTAGAGTCATTAGCTAGTCATCTGATCATGAACATTTAATTTATGCATTCCATTGGTGACAGGAGAAATAATAAATCTCTTGCTAAAGCCACTAAGATCAATACTTCCTGGAAGAAGCCACCTTAAAAAAAATCAGATAAGAAACATACATAACTGACTATACTTTAACTAGGCACTCAAGTGCAGGCTAGGTTGTAAGAAACAGAAAAGGATAATCAGATTTATTTAAACAAAATTGATAACATAAGAATCTTCTGGATTAGACCCCATTCTTTTGAATACATTTTTTTATTCCCGCTGTGGCAATTTGATTTTTATGGGAAGCCTACAAATGGTATGAAATGGCAGCTATTGACTTTGGTATTAGAAGACATATACACCATTATAAATAATAGCTATTTCCTCCAGGAATTTATCTAATCCCATTTTTGTTTATTTTTATTTACTTATTCAGATTGTATACTTCCACACGGTAATATGGCTTGCATCCCACTGCAGTACAATAGTAACTCATTATAAGCAAAATAATTAAAAAAAAAACAAATTAATCACAAAAAACCTACCACAGTAAAAAAAATCCCATATAATAAACTACAGGCTGACTCAACCACAGCATTACATTTATTATTCCTGCAAGTTCTTTGGAAGATGGGTGCTTCAAACATCTTTCTGAATATTAATAGGAAAGGAGGCTTTTTAAAGCAATCCACATTAGCTGTCATTGATTTCTACATTTTATGGTACCAGTGCCATAACATTTCACTTTCTATTATCTTGAATTTTCATATTCCAGCATAACTCATGAGTTTTTCTTAGCCTACCAAATAACAGGAAACATTCTCCTGCCCCACCTTGCATAAATTTATAAACTCTTGTCATGTTTTTCTTTCTCGCTACTTTTTGAAATTAAAAAGTTTCAAATGTTTTAATACTTTTGGTATATTTTCTAGCATCCTGATCATTTGGGTTACTTTAATGTACCTTTTGTTTTTTGTTTGTTTGTTTTTGTGAGGCACTGACTGAAAGATTCTACCACAATCCAGTTGTGGTCAAACCATTGATATGTATAAAGCTTTAAAATATTGGCAATGCAATTTTTGACTCCTCATGATGTCCAATGTGGAATTTACTGCCTTCTTGGTAGCTACATAAAAACCTGACTTTAAAAAAAATATTCAAGCCATGAACTACAATTACCCAATATTTTTTCTGGTTATTCACAAACAACTGAAACACTATTAGCATATATTGTTCTAATATGCTTTAATTTACTCTATAACTGAATTGAGTTTGACATTTTAATGTCCATTGCTTCAGCTACCTTGTTGCAACCTACCTTTTACTTTTATAAATCTGAAAGATTTGGAGTCATCAGGCATCATTGATTTAGTTAAAATAGTATGAAGCCCCTTGAACAATCTGATTGCTTTCCTTTTCATTGTAGGAACTATCCTTTAGATCTTTCTCCCTGTTTTCTTATCTTTTAATTACAGGTAATTACAGGTAAGTACAGGACTGGAATTTCTGTGGTAATCTGGTGTGGTTGTAAAACGAATCACCACATAACCAGATCCAATTTTAAAGCCATTTTACCCTGGTTTTCAAGCTAAGCAACATGGTTATTAAGTGAATCATGTGGTTGTTAAGCAAATTCCGCTTCCCCTGTTGATATATTTTTTTGGGAAACTGTTTGGAAGATTGCAAATCACAATCACGTTATTGTAGGATGTTGCAATTGGTTGTTAATGAGAGCTGGTTGCCAAGCACCCAAATCGGGATCACGTGACCACGAGGATGATTTGACTGCCATGAGTGTGAGGACAGCTTGTAAATCACTTTTTCCAAAGCCATCATAACTTTGAGCCATTGTTAAATGAACAGTTGTAAGTTGAGGGCTACCTGTGTACACATGCCTATGAAAATTGAAGAATTTTGAAATTAGATTTATTTTTCAGCAAATGTTTCATGTTTTTCTTTTGCCTTCAAGTGTGCATTAAGCAGTTTTTAAAAAGGTATTTGTAAGGTTTCAAAAGTTACGGTAGGATTGTTTCACTCACATGGATTCCTATCCAAAATTGTCAGTTCCTGGGTTTATTCTTCTTTTACAATCCAGATGTTCCATTAGCATTAAGTTCTAAATTTTGATAAGACAGTGAAAGTCCTAATGTTTATTATGCTAGATAACAGATTTTGGTAGATGATTATTTTAGTTATAGCTTGTGTTAGATGCTGCATTCTTGTAGAAATACAGTGGAGAGTGGTCAAGTGAGACCAGGAGATTTGCATTTGGTAAATTTTGGGAATTCATGCTAGTGCTTTTGGGAACATAGTCTATGGATACTTCTGTATTCTTTTCCCCATTACTTCAAAAAAGGTTGAAAATGATCCGCAATCCTCATTTAGGCCAGGGGTGTCAAACTCATGGCGTCACGCTGGTGTCACGTGACATTTCGCTACTTTCCCCCCCTTTGCTAAACCAGGCATGGACGTGGTCAGCACGTGATGTGGGCTGGGAGTTTAACCCCCCTGATTTAGGCCAATCTAAATTAGTTCGGAAGAAGGAGCAAAATTTACAGTCTTGCCTTGACTTGCTTTACATACCATCCATATGAATGAAGAATACACTAACTGCTTTTAAAAATACATAGACCCATGATGGCAAACCTTTTCGGCACCAAGTGCCCAAACCAGAGTGTGCATGCATGCGCATGCATATACACGTACCGGAGCATCGGAAACCCGAAGATCAGCTGGCTGGCACGCGCATACCTGTTTTTCAGGCTGTTTTCTAGCACTCCGGTGCACATGAAGAGCAGCTGGCTGGCGTGCATGTGCGTACCAGAAACCAGAAGAGCAGCTGGTGACGGTGCACATACCCACAGAGAGGGCTGTGTGCGTGCCATAGATTCGCCATCATGGACATAGACCTTACCAATATCTTTACATGAACATTTCTTTAGCTATATGCAAAAAAGAACAAAAAAAAAAAAAAAGGAACCCAGCTATGTAGCCATCCATCCATCCTGTAGTTTCTATGAGGTATCAGGGCACCGTTTTCCTTGAATAACTTGGCTGCAACCCAGGATCAGGTGTTCTGGTGAGGCAGGAATTATTGCAAGTGTGAAATGGATATTTTACAATTTCCAAAGATCATCAGCATTTCTATAAGTGAATGAATTAACATGCTAGTTTTATTGGGGATTCAAATATACTGTAAGTGACCTAAAAATTGCCTCACGTCTTGAATGTACTTCATGTTGTGGAATTAATGAACCTGAACAACTTTTGAACTGGTCAAGGGGCCCTCTGTGGAAGTGCCGTGTGTACTGAGAATCAACCTTCTTCCTTCCCTCTCAGTATGAGGTAGATTTGGTCAGACTGGTATGTATGTTGGTATAGAAAAATATGTGTTTAATAATTTTTCTGGCATAAAACTAGCATGTAGGGAATAAAATTAAACTTTCACTTTTTTCGCGGGTGTCTGTAGGTCTTTGGTTATGCGGGTTTTCTCCCACGTAAAATTGTAATTGTCTTTGCAACGTTTTGACGAAATCACATTCGTCATTTTCAAGCTGTG
>JANHGD010002935.1:116545-129935 GCA_027560375.1 Imantodes cenchoa
CCCAGATTGTTGGGGGCAATATGCTGATTCTGTAAACCGCTTAGAGAGGACTGTAAAGCACTATGAAGTGGTATATACTGTAAGTCTAAGTGCTATTGCTATTACTGGAAGTTCGTGTCTGAATTTTCGGTAGGCCCGTTGGGCTGTTTTTTGCCTTCCGGAGGCTTTTTTTTGCCTTCAGGAGGCTTTCCTGAAGCCTGGGGAGGGCAAAAATGGCCTCCCCCCCACCCTCCAGAAGGCCAAAAATCAACTGGCCAGCACACACATGTATGCTGGAGCTGACACAGGGCACCTCGTGTGCCCTCAGATATGGCTCCGCGTGCCACATGTGCCATAGGTTCGCCATCATGGGACTAAGGTATCATCAAGTTGGAAAAAAGCATTATGTTCATGGAACTAAGATAACATGGGGAATAGTTGGGAAAAGTCAGTTACATACTTTAGATTGCACATTTCAATGAACTTAGGCAGAAATTGGGCACGTATCATGTTTTGAAATTCTAATGGATAAACAAATTGAAGCCCCCCAAAATGAGTTACTGAGCAAAAAGGCACAAACAATTCCCATCAGAAGGAAAAATGAGAAGTTTTAGCTATATTATATGAATGAATAGTGAGCTTGCTCACAAATTGAAAAAATGGATATGGAAGCAAGGACTGATAACTAAGGTGGTATACAAATTGATAAGAGAGATGGAGCTAGTAAGGCGAAAGCTGAAAATGAGATGGTGAGGAATACAAAATATAATAAGGATTGAGAAAATATATTTCCAAAACTGAAGAACCAAGGAGGTTATTGGTCTGTTCAATAGGTAAAGTGGAGAAACAATAACAAAGAATAAGGAGAAAGCAGAAAGCAGAATAGCTTAATAACTGCCTTTCTCGAAACAGGGAGAGATCTAATGTCGTACAAAAGGAAAGAGTAATGTGGCTGAGTATTGAAAAAAGTATAAAAAGCCATGTGACTATCTGAAATTAATTCCAGACTGCAGATAGGATAATGAAAACATTGATTGAAATAATATACCACTGATGATATTCAGTAACTATAACTATTGACTACAGTCTTTGAAAATGCCTAGAAAACTGCTAAGATACTAGAAGAACATATTCCCAATATTAGGACAGAGACAAAGAGAGGAAAGACTTGAAAAATTATACAATAGTCATTTTAAAAACTGTACTGTGTGAGATACTAAAAAAAAAAAAGACAAGCACCATGTCTGCAAGCTCTGAGGAAAAAATGCTTCCATTACAAGGACCCATCATGAGTTTATCAAGAACAAATAATGTCGAACGAACTATGTCTTTTATGACAGAGTTTACTATATTGATGGAGCAAAAGAATGCTATGGATGTATTATACCTTGATCACAGTAAAATGTATGGAAAATCTCTCATGATATCCTAATGGACCAGATGAATAATGTGGGCAAGATAGTACCGTGGCCTGGGTGATTTGCAACTGAGCAATCATCCTCAAGGGATGTTCATAAATTGTTCTGGAAGGAAATATTAGGTGTAGTTCTCTAAGTCTCTATCTTTGGCTCTCTATTAGTCAATATCTTCATAAATGATCTAGATCTAGAACATGAAATGGAAAGGATGCTCATCAGATTTGCAGTTGAACAATATTGGGAAGTTGATTAATAGAGAACAAATGTAGACGCTTAAACTTTTTAAAACTGAAAACTGACTTGTCGATCTGGGAATCTTAGTGGACTACCAGTTGAACATAATCAAGTAACTAAAAAGCTTGATGTAGCCTTGGGTTGGATTTACAAAGCACTGTTGACAGGTCATGGCAGATAATAATTCCATTGCACTCTGTGCTGATTGAACCTCACCTGGAATATTTACCTATTTCTTGGCACTGCATTTTAAAGGGGACATGGGGAAGCTAGTGTGCGTTTCAAGAACATCCAGTAAAATAAGAGGCAAGAGATATTTAGCTTGCATAAGAGAAGACAAAGAGGAGATATACTAGTATCTACTTTTTTTGATCAAAGGACTTATTTCATTGGTCACCTCAAGTACCTGATGAACCCTGTTCAATTTCAAAAGGAACTATTTTATTTGTATTTTATTTCACTTTTATTATCCAATTTATATAGCTACCTATTTCATGAATGTGACTCTGAGCCCTGTACAATCAAAATAACTTAGGGTTACACCTGAGGCTTTAATGTACTATTTGACTGAAGCCTTAACTATGGCCTGGAAGCTATGGCCTGGAAGGGATGGCCTTCCAGACCATCAGCAAATCTTGATGGCCTTAGATCAGATCATGCCTATGTAGGGTTTTTGTGTGCGCGCATATAGATCATAGAGATTTCCTGGTTTTCAAAGGGAGATTGCTTTTGGACGAGAACAAAGATTGAATCAAACTGAACACGACCAAAATTCTTTACAGATAGTCCTCAGCTTATAGGGAATCTCTACCACTAAGCAAGTCGGTTGTTAAGTGAATTGCACCCTATTTTAGAACCTTTTTTGTTGCAGTTTTAAGTGAATCATGTGGTTGTTAAACTAATCTGATTTTCCCCATTGACTTTGCATGTCGGAAGCCACTAGGAAAGTTGGAAAATGGTGATCACTGCAACCATCATAAATATAATTATAAGGAGAAGGCCCAGCACAATTAGTCTTGCAAGGTTCTGTTAGCTAATCTCAATAAAAGTAGTTTTAACCTTCTTGTGGAGTTGATTTCCTGGTCTGCTCTACTAGTGGGCCTGATATTATCTCTGGCAGATTGTGAAGGGATGGTGCCTATGGAGGGGGAGGTGGTGTGATAGACTACAATGAAGTGGCAGTTTCTTAGGAAGGATGGAGTACATTTTAGGGTGGGGGTGAGATGAGAGGCAACACAGCCAGGGTTGAATAAGAAACAGAGAAAGAGTTAGGATAGCCACTCCCTAGAATCACCCAGAGTATCTCCATTAAGGTGAGAACAGTAAAGGTTTAGGCACACAAGATTGTATGTGTCTATTGTGTGTAAGCAAATTAAGAACTGAAGTTTGGCTGGACTGTTCTATGTTGTTCTTGGGCTGGGCCTGACATAGATCAGGCAATGCTGTCAAGGCTCTTTCTCAGTATCTCAAGGCTGTGAAGGTCCATATATGGAAAAACCAGTTTCAGCTCCATTGTAACAAGACTGAGAGTGATGCGTCAATTAGATCCATGAATTTTCCATTGTTTTGTTCTGGATATGGCTGCATTTCCCCAGGTGGAACAGATGTGCAATTTGGGGGTCCTGTTTAAAAAAAACGATAGCAACAATGGCCAAATCTGTCATTTGTACCTGTTTCGGGATCAAGAGATCTTTCTCATGGTCACTCATGCCTTGATCATCTCCCAGTAGAACTCGAGCAACACATTCTTTCTGAAGCTACCACTAGGTAGCTTAAAGACCACTAGGAGCTGCAACTGAACCAGAATGCAGTGGCATGTATAGTTTTGCTACAGTACATACGTGTAACACTATTACTTTCTGAGATGGTCTTCTGCATGCAATTCAAAGTTCTGGATTGCATGAATTGCATCTGTATAAAAATTATGGGATTGAAATAGTTTTGGCTTGAAAATCTGGCTTTTCTGCAGGACTGGGCCAGGGTGATGATGGATTATTCTGTCTTTAACGATAGTTTTAAATTACTGTGGGTTGGTCTCAATTTTTAAAAAAATTTATTATTTGATTTTGTTTAATTCTGTGCTGTTTTAATCAGGTGTTAGATTCTCAATTGTGAATTGAGAAGCCATAAAAATTGATTAAATGAATAGTGTTCTAATAGATTATGATGATTATTTGTCAGAAATGATCTTAACAGATTCCTATACTAATCATGAAATTGTGCTAGATTATCTATAAAGTCCCCCCTCCAACTCATTCATTCCTTAATCTTGAGTCTATGGATTGAAAAGCAAACTAATGATGCACTTTGCAATCAAAAGAGGATTTAAGTATTAGAAATTAGAACAAATTTGCCATTTAGTTCCCTAAAGAACCATTTGCCATGATAAATCTTTCAATGCTTATAGAAATAAGTAGAGCTAATGTCACAATTATGGCTAGCGGAACAAGAGACAAGACAAATGAGATATTCTGTGCCAGTGACCAGCAAGTGGCAATCTTTTATGAACTCTTCTTGACTCCATTGTTTTTGAAACCATCATAGGATAATTTATATTTTAAATGTGCTTAAAATAAAAGAGAAGCCATTTTTTTTGATGTTCTTCTCAAACCCCGCCAAGAGAATTTGGGAAGAGTATGTGAATTTAAATTGATACTGGACATGAAGAATTAGGTACTTGGTTCTAAATACTGTGATCAGTATCAGACGTATTCTTATGAGAAGTAATGTTTGATATGTTACTGTACATATTTTCACTCTCATTTCTCAGCCACCATGGACAGCATCTTCAACATCATCCTAATTTAGCTTTATGGCTAAAAATGTTTCTTACCACTCAGTGGAATGTCTGTATTCAAATTCACATTCACATTCCATTTTCATTTTTCTTTAGGACAGATTCCCTAATTACAAACCTGTTATCATTCATTAAATACCCTTTACTATGTGTTCTTTCACTACTTCTTTATTAAAGTCCTGCTGTTTTAAAAAAATACTTTGGACCTCATTATCAATACACACGAGGGACATCTCTACTCTTCATTAAAACAAGCCCCCTTTTTCAGCTTTTGCAGGAGGCTAAAAAAAGGTGCCAATGCTTTAAAAAAACTCATTAATATTCATGCGACTCTTAAAGCAATATCGTCTTATTTTTTTAAGAAGCACTGAAGAGGTTTGAAAAAGATGGACTACTTTCATCATTTATCGTTTAGTTGAACATTCAAAGTTCCAATATGCTAACTTCAGCAACATTCACATTAAAAAGAAAAAATAAAAAACTCCTAAGGAGGAAAACGGTTCTATTTATGTGTTTTAGGGTCTGTTACCATCTTTAAGTTTGTTATTAATTATTGCTGTTGTTATAATATGTTCAGTCTTTTTTCTCAATGTACAAAGATATAACAGGCTTCTGAGAATTCCTGAAAAATATTTCAATTAGAAAGTTATTATTTTTATTAATACTTTATGATAAATTAATAAATTATAATAAAATAATTATGTTACCTTTTTTCTGATTTTCTTTATACAGATAGTCTTTGCTTACCAACTGCTCATTCAGTGACCATTCAAAATTATGATGGTGCTGAAAAAGGAAATTTATGACCGTTCCTGGGTAGCAACCATCACAGTGTCCCTGCAGCCACATGTTTGCAATTAAGGCACTTGGCAACTTGTGCACAATTATTTATTTATATCCTACCTTTATTATTTTTATAAATAGCTCAAGGTGATGAACATGTACGCTTTCTCGTTTTCCCTATGTACCATAGTCACAGCATGCCACAGTCACATGATCATAGTTTGTGACCTTCACAGCCAGCTTCCAACATGCAAAGTCAATGGGGAAGCCTGCAGGAGATTGCAAGTCTCCATTGTTTAACATCATGTTCAACACCTATCAGTTATTCACTTAACAACTGCAACCAAAACTGACATTGTAAGCCAGTGTGATCATATGACATTTTACTTTGTAACAAATTGAGGTTGACAGGTGACAACTACTGTAATATATTAAATGTCTTTGCAAAAGCATGTCTGTATATACTGTATATATTACCCCGATCACATGATGTATTTAATTTTTCAAAAGCTACATAATTTGTTATGCAATAATATCATGACATATGAGATATCATTATGGCATCTACTGGATACCTGTGAATAAAGTACCGAACTACAAACTAATCAACCTTCCTCCAGCATGTTGTGTGAACCCATCCTATGTGTTCAGCATGTGTGTGTCATTTAAATATAATTAGGTTAATGTGTTATACAAACACTACTATTTTTTAACATTGTTTAGATTTCTAAACTTGTGTGCAACTTTACTGTATGGGATCAAGCTAATATTAATATTAACCATTATTGCTGCTCCCCAAGTTATATGGTAGCACCTAACACCACCTAACTTTGGCTAATCCTAAAACATTAAGCATAATTGGACCTAATTACTGTAGTATTTCTTGGATGAGAAATAATCAGGACAAGCCAGTGAAACTATTTCTGTATTCTTGCCAAAGAAACTACATGGATCTGCCTTTGAAGTCACCAGGAGATGAACTCAATTTGAAGGAAACGTTATTTACTACTGTGGCTACAACTAGCATTCAGTATTTATTTTTGTACTAATATTGTGTAGAACATATATATGATAAAGCTCCCCTTTACTTCATAATGATGAGGTAATAATAGGATAATAAAACTAGTAACTTTCAATGGAGTAACTAACTCTGAGTTAAAGGGGAAAGGAACTTGACAAATGGTGTTGTTCAGTCAGGCCAAAATACTTTTATGCCTAAAATTAAGGAAAGATAATGGCAATTTTTTTTCTTCTCAATAAAATGCTAAAATTCTTCACCATTATGTAGCCTAGAGAGTACTAATTAGCAATCATAGCAGGAAATTCTGTCCTACAACACTGGAGAATGTCTAGAGAACTAACAGGATACAGCTAACAGAATCCTGCTGAAAGGAGATGCCTCATTTGCCATATCCACACTAGTGATTTTATGGCATCCTATTGCACCATTCAACAGTTGCTATGATATTATATGAACAATAAAGTCTGGTTTTACAGTGTCACAGTAATGGCTGGATGAATCTGTAAAATGCTATAAATGACTAGTTTGGAAAGGTCTCCTGGCTAATGGTAAAATGCCAATCCTAGAGAAGACAAAACTCTTGGACTTTCAGAAAGTAGTTCTGCAGAAGGGAAATATGGGAAGAGACAAAGGAACTGGCTATACACGATCTTATGAATACATGCAAGGGTAAAATGGAAAGAAAGAGGGAAAAAGGCCCTTCCCATTCTGAAATGATTATGAGTACATGAGAGTCACTGTATTGAATTTCCTTTTTTCTTTTTTCTTTTTTTTGGCCATAGTATCAAACACAAAGCCAGCAATTCAAATACAGAGATCTGGACCTTACTATATTTCTTCTGCTATTTTTGCTTCAATTTATGGAAAGAGAGATGCTGAAAGGAAGCAGAGCTTCTGTGTTACAGCCAGTAGTCGGTTGCTGCCAGTTCGGAACGGTTAGCTCGAACCGGTGGCGGAAATTTGCCCCCACTAGCTGAACCAGCAGCGATGGCCAACTGGCCATACCCCTGAACCGGTCCTCCGGTTGCCGTTCCTTGAAAGCAGCCGGCAAAGAACCCTCTGTACGTGTGCAAAGGCTTCGGCGCATCCGCAGAGGGTCATTTCCCCAACGTGACGTAGGCACATGTGCGAGCGCACTTCTGACGCAATGTGAACCGATAGGGAAAGTAAGTGGAATCCACCACTGGTTACAGCCCAATAACATCTCTAATGGCATAGAAGTCCTACAAAAATCAAGATTAAGAGAAAGAGGATAAAAGACAGAAAAGAAGCAGGTAGACAGAACAGCACAGACAAGTTTTTCCTCTAACATGCAAAAGACAGAAAATATAAATAACATTTACCTGGGAGTAATACAAAATGAAACGGATTTCTGAATAACAGAGTTGGTTTCAGATGAACAATGAGAACATTCACAAAAAGTCACCTCTTGGACACAACCATGCCAGTGGAATAAAACAGTTGGAAAATACATTTAATTGACCCAAAAGAAACTGAGGAGAAGCAGGAGAAAGCAAACAGTGGGAAGTATAGAAAGAAGACCAAGGAATGAGAAAAAAGATGGAGGTCAACATTGCATTTCAGAACAGTACATAATCAAGAGTTAATAGTCAAGAGTTATTGTGCCTAGACTGCAGAGGGAGGGAAATAAGAACAAAAAATGCAAGAAAAAAAGATATGTTATATTTGTTAATGCTATGACACCACATGTCTTCTTTCAAAACTCTGATGCCAAGATTCATATATAATCAAATAGCTAAAGCCAAGAAAAAATTAAAAGCCAGATTCTCTGGAACACCTGGACTGACAAAGCAAATGATTGCTTGGATGCACAGTTGCACAGTTAAATTATTTTTTTACCAAAGGAACTAACATGAAAACACCTTTCATTCAGTTTGTATCAGCAAATAAATAAAAGTATAGTGCTAAAATGCTTTTCTGTGTGGTTGCCACATTTTACAATAATTTTAATTTGCATGATTTAATTGTATATTTTAATGTATTTTAGTGCATAAAAATACTGTTTTGGGAAGTAAAAGACTATTCATGTATATGTATATGATAGTGGAAAAAAGTCTGATGAGATTAAATTCTTTAAAAAGCAATGAAAATTATTTTCATACATGCTCTATTTAAAATTCATTTTAAATCATCATACAGATAACATAACTCTTGCATAAAAGATAACTGGTTCTATTTCTGAAATGTAATTTTTCACCACATTATTATATACGGCTTTTTTCCTGTCAGAAAATGGGGAAATGATACCAGACAAATGTGGATGGAAATGCAAGAGAAATTGAGTCTCTTATTTTTAAAAACAGAATGCTACTAATTATTTTTTTAAATTTAAGTAGAAGCAACTTTTTCTTTTTTCTATTTTCTTCCTTGCTATATTGATTGAAACATGGAAGATGAATCTGGAGCCATATGATAAATGAAAAATGTATGCCTGTCATGTGATATTATACTTCTATTAAATCTTTTTAGATATTACGAATGGATGCCAGTATGACAAATACATGCACGCTAGCCTGTATAGATCAATTTCCAACATCATTTTAATTATCTTTTAGATTCTTATATATTCTAGATAAGGATTCTCAAACTATTGTGAATATTCCTTTTCAAGTTTTATAGTTTCTTATATGATGTCTCATAGTAGTTTATCAGAGGACCTGAAAATACTTATACATGTTTCTTTTCTATGTAATTATTCTCCAAAGTAACTCTTAAATCTCCAAATGTCTTGTATAGTGAAAGGAATGACTAAGCAATCCATCAGTTTAACAGAATCTATTTGAAGCATGATTAAATTGGGATTAAACCTATTTCTTTTGTCTTTTTCAGGGAGCAGTCAGTTTTAAGCTTTTCAGTTGTTAGAAGAATATTTCAATGAATTTGCCAATTAATGACAACAGATAAAATAATCTAGAATGACATCTATTTAAGTTAAATTACTTACTTAGAATCTGAAAAGTAGTCAATTTAGGTGCATAAAATCAGTTCTGAATGTCATACAACAGATCTGTCATTCATCTCAAGACTGTTTTTTTTAAAAAAACCAAAGGTGCGGATGAATTCAAAATTTTCAGTACTAGCTTTGACATGTAATCAGATCATTCAATTCAAGTGAACTTTAAATTGTAAGGTTTTTGAATCATGATTCTTATGTTCTTGTCATTTATAACATTATATAATATTAAGTTTCCATGTCAATGTAATCCATTCAGTATAAAACAACCATTTTAAAAGTTCATCATACTTCTCTGAAGTAGGTGAAGATTTATGAATAGAACATACCATACTTCTCTATGGTTTTTTAAAAACTACATATTCACACCCCTAAGTGAATTGTTTTACTTGATATTTAGTTTGTTACATTCTTAGCAATCCTATAATCTGGTGTATTGCAATCACTATTCCTAAAATGTCCAGTCTCTGGCCAGAAATTCCGAGAGTTGCTAAATGAAATTTTGGAGGATTTGATAGAGGTCGAGTTTATAATTTTTCCCCATTTGTAATTTACCATACAACACAATACCGTAATATTAATAAATGTTAAGAATATGGGAGGCAAATAAAAGGAAAGAATTCGAATTATACTGATGGTCACAGTGAAACAAAACATTTTGTCAGAATTCTTCAGTGAAATTTACACTGAAGAAAGAGAAACCAAGCAATCATGTAGTTTTGTATCAAACTGAAGTTTCTCACAACTGTCATGTACATCAGGCCAGAGATAACAAAAATGTAACCTAATATCTACCATTATGAAACAGCAAACAACATCAGTTTTCAACCTTATTAAAAACAGAGCAGCAATTGGTCTTACTGATGTAACAGAGAGTGGTTGAGTTTCTTTCCATCATTATTAAGCAAATATGTGGCTCTGTCAAAGAGCAAATCTTCAAGAAAATCTGTGTGATGAGGTAATTTTATTACTCATTCATAGTGCCTTGTATTTGCTGTACTTAAAATAGACACTTGTACCCAGTGGCTTTTTATTACTGGAAGGAGGGTGGAGAGAGGGAATCACATACACGCTGGTCTTTTTTTCTTACTCCTAGCAAATGGAAGCAATTCAATCCAACATGGGTTGAAATTTGAGTAGGTCACTGTATACCGTGATAGAATTCCCTAATCCCTGAGCCAAATTTCCCGAGGGGGCCCTCCTACTAGTCCTTCACTTTCCAAGCTGACTTTTCCATTCCTTCAGCCCTCTCCTCTCCTCTCTCCCTCCCCTTCATTTCTTCATCTCCCTCTACCTTACAGCCTTGATATCCGATCTGCTGCTAGGATTCAGGTTTCAGTTTTTACAGCTTAGGCTGTCTATTGCTATATACATTCCTTTCTTTCTGCTCTGTCGTGATTACTTAGCAGAGCTTATTTTACACAAGTCCACATGAAAGCAGTTCAGATGAAGGGAAGCAGTCAAGCTGCTTGAACAGTTCAGATGTGCACCTACACAAGGACACATTGTGTTCACCAGAAGACGTTGTCGCATACATTTCATACAATATGACTAATTTGTTAAGTTACTGTACTCTTTAACTTAAGTGAAGAGGAGGAAATCTTTTTTGTATACCTTTCTTTCAGTAAGTGAAGAATTATTGAAAGAAAGACAAGCAAATATCCAATGCACCTAAAAGAAAACAAGATGCAAACCTGCTCAGAACTTTAGTTATAAAACACAGAATAAGAGTTAATAAGACAACTAACTCTAGGATGTGGCCAAAGCTGCCTGAAAGCTTCTGCTGTTATTCACATTTCAACCATGCAATCTATAAAAGCTATTTCCAAACCTATATATCAGATCCAGAGCCTTGGGTTAAATTTCTCATATAAATGAAACTCTGATATATTTATTTCTCTTATTTCTTTTCTTCCATTATCAGAAGCTTAGGGGAAAGAGAGGTTTACCTGCATTAAGATTAGCATGAATGCTTAATAGACTTTCATAAAAGAAAAAAAAATCTTGTGTAATTTTCCTCCTTTCACACACAGTGTTGTTTTTGTTTCTTCCTCACCATTTCAGACAAACATCTGTTCTACTGCAGAAGAACAACTATCTCCCAAACCACCAAGTGTGCCTGCAGCCAAAGTAAACAAAACAAACCCAGAGGATCCAGCATAGTCAGCCTTTATATATCCAGCCAGGATAGCATTTCATATGTTTTGATTAAAATTAGCTAATTTGTAATGCTAGAACCTATGAAACTTAAAAACTGCAGATCGAATGAAGCACTGTCTTAAACGGACAGTGCATAATGGGACAGAGCTCCATGCCCACTGTCCCCCTTCCTCTCTACCCTTACCAAAATAAAAATGCAAACAAGGTCTGACTAAGCAATTACTGTTAAATTCAAGTGTACACAAAGCTTCTCCTAAGATAGAAAGTCCATGTACAAAGAGGCATACGTATATATGCCTAGAAACTGGATAAATGTTATACATATGCAAGGCACTTTGTTCTTACATGTACACCACTACCTTTGTTCAAATGTCCATCTGCTGTTGGACAAACCTTCAATACACCACAAAAAGAAACAATACAAATAACAGAGAAGACTTTTAACTGAGTTTAAAAATTAAACAAGAAACTGAGCATCCTCTTCCAAATTGATTTGCTAAGCTCAATAAGTAAAATGGTCTTGTTGATCCCTTTACGTGGTTAGCCTTGGACCACATAGGTGAAGATTCCATGATGATGTATATTCAATTTCACACACACATACAGCTTTTTTAATCATTATATACCAACAATGTATATTGAGTATTTCAATATATAACCTGTTAACGGGATTATGCTCCATTTCACTAAATGCAGCTTGAGTGAATGGATTTTATCCTAACTCAAAGCTATACTGTTTTATTATTTGAAGCAAAGCAACTTCAC
The DNA here is from genome assembly GCA_027560375.1 of Imantodes cenchoa. Lineage (NCBI taxonomy): Eukaryota > Metazoa > Chordata > Lepidosauria > Squamata > Dipsadidae > Imantodes > Imantodes cenchoa. The sequence goes on from JANHGD010002935.1 coordinate 128,677, forward strand.
TTCAGCCCCGTAGGGGAGGCTTAAGAGAGAAGATAGGTGAGAAACATAAAAAATCAATGCCAATATTAATTTTTACTACAGTACTTATCAGACAATGATTTCACCTTCCTCCAGGTGAATATGTTTGTTTATTTATTTATTTATTTATTGGGCAACTTCTCAGATATTAGCCTCTGGAGTGCCAGCCCGCTGAATTACCTCTGGAACACAGCTGGATTGGCACTATTTCCTGCCAGGATGCTGGTTTTACCTCTCCAAGCACAATCACTCCAAACAGATATAGATGATATACAGAATGTAAACACAGAGAACATACATATTCATGCACCCTTCCAGGACAGCTTTCAATTCAACACTCCGCTTCTTTGATTAACTGTGAAGTGGAGCCCAGAAAACAGACACCGAAGTAAAAGGCAGAAGGAAAAGACAAGAGATCCTGTGTCTAAGCCCAAGAATGATGTGCCGCTCAGACCATAACATTTCACTTTGACAATTTAATTACACAGTTGCAGCTGGCTACTGGAAAGGGGGCCGGAGGGAGAGGGTGCTTAAATGACTTCCCATTCTTTGCTAACTTTTAACAGCTTCTATCTAGATTATCTGGCTAGGATGGGCACTTTAGAAGGGAACTGAACCCCTTTGGAGAAAACATTATAAATAATAGTGGTTAGCCATCAATGTATCAGATCTGCTTAGGGAATCTGGCTATCTCGCCTGTGAACTGTGCAGTTAGGAGGAGGAGTTCAGGCACCTTTCATCAACCCCATCTGAGGGGTTTCCCCCCCCCCTCGTCACAACAAAACAAGAGGTCCTTTATTTATAACATCTTATCCCATGGGGGGGAGGGGAAACCGTAGTACGGGGGGGGGGGTGCCTGCAACAAGCTTCCCTCCTCTCCGCCGCTACCCCTCTTCTTCCCCTTTTTCTTCCCTTTTCGCACCCGTTAGAGTGACAATAAAAGGGGAGCGCAGAGACGTACCTTCATCTCTTCATTGATTTCCCTTTTCACGGGATGAGCCGGCTTCCTGCTTCTTTTATTTTCTGGAGGTCTCCCTTCTTTCTCCATTTCTGCCATTTTTTTATTTTTTTTATTTTTTTTGTTGTTTGGTGTGCGTGCGTGTATGTGTGTGTGCGCGCGCGCGTGTGTATGTATGTATGTATCTACTTTGGTGGAGATGAAATGGCTGCTGGTATTATTTGGGAAAAGCTTTCGGGGGGGGCAGGAGAAGGTTGTGGAGAGGAAGGGAGGGAGGGCGGGG
>JANHGD010002936.1:0-14237 GCA_027560375.1 Imantodes cenchoa
CCCCCCCCCCCCCCCCCCCCCCCCCCCCAGGAAATCTAGCTATGCTAGAACTTTGAGCATTATTCATGCTAGATTCATTTGACTGATTTTTCCCATGAATCAAAACACTTCAGAGGAATCTTGTTTTGGAATCACCACTCAATAAAGTATGATGAAATAGAGAAGCCTAGATCATTTATGTTTAGTCTGTAGCAGAATAATTTCCAACACACTGTTACTTTAGCCATAAGGAGGCATAACGAAGCATAAGGAAGTACTGGTGTTTAATATAACTTTTTTTTTTTACTTCTGTTAATGCAGCAAATTTGTTTTTACTAAGCCATGCTACTTTGTTTGGTTTCCTAAATATACTAGCACCTCCACTCCATTCCCATGTCTGAATTAATAAACTAGGAATGTAATTATATAGTAATCTTCACAGCACAAGATAAAAATCTAGGATATATTTTTATTATTGCAACTGAGTCGTATAATATTTACAGAGTAAAATGAGGTGGAAGTGGGTAGATATGAAAAGAATAAGCAATCATTTAATTTTTATATTCTATGCTTAGCTACAGGCTTAGCTAAGATAAGTCTGTAATTAGAAGGCAATTTTATACATTTTCCAGAGAACAAATCCCAGCAACCCATTAGGATTTAACTTTTCAATGAACACGTATAGGATTGTGTTGTTAACCAGAGGGCAATGAAATATGTTTATATATCAGAGATGATTAAAGCTAATTTTCTAATGTCTCTATAAGAATATTTGCTTTTAAGTTTTTTATAAATTAAAATAAACACCTTAAGAATTGGAAGAACTTTTTCCTTTGTTACCCAAAACCACTTTTCTTAAAGTTCTTTGTCCCTGTTGTGACTGGATATGCTAAACAATACAATCATAAAGTGTGATTGTCACATGACCGCATTGCTGAATGATAGCAATCCCAGTGATCCTGGCTGTCACTGCAACTCTGGGATTGTATGAGTCATTTCACGACAACCATGACACGGGAAGAGGGTGGAGTCCCAGGCAAGTAGGCTGGCAATAGCTACAGGTGGATGGGCAGGTGCCATGGATAGGCACTGTGAAAAGTAGGCAGGCGGGTGTGTGGCTGCCACAAGCAGGTGATATGGAGCACAGAAGAAGGGGTGAACAGGCAGGTATACAGAATCCAGGTGTATGGGCAGGCACTTCCTCCCACTCCATTTCTACTCTGAAAGGTATAATGCCTCCCAATAGGCTTACAGGTACAATTTAAAGTGCTGGTAATCACCTACAACATCCACTTTGGCACAGGACAAAATTATTGATAGATAGTATCTGCCTGTTTTGCACATCCTGACAAGGACACACTTATGAGACCCAGGAGGTATGCCTTCTCTATGGGAACATCTGCTTTTTGGAATGATCTTTTTCCTGGATCTATAGTTGGTCCCAACCATATTGTCCTTGAGGAAGGTGATTAGAATCTGGCTGTTGAAATAAGTCACCACTTGTAGAAGTCTACAGTTTTGTTCACTCACAAAACTACAGAATATTCTAATGAGCTATGTTATTTTACATTAATTACCATATTTTTCGGAGTATAAGATGCACTTCCCCCCCAAAAGAGGCTGAAATTTGGGTGTGTCTTATACTCCGAATGTAGCTTTTTCAAACCTTTCTCCCAGCCCTAACTAGGAGCGATCTTCCGTACTTTGCCTGCTCCCTCCGATTCTCAGCTGTGCTTTAGAAGCTTTTTTTCCAGTCCTAAGGAAGCGCTATTACCTGCTTTTCTCTCCAAAGATCAGTTGTGCTTTAGAAGCTGTTTTTTTTTATCCAAAAGCAGGAGATAAAAAGTGCTCAAAACCAGCAAATGTGCTGAAGCTGACCATACTAAGGACGCTAGCCAGATGAATACCTGGTAGGCAGATCCGCCCCCCTCATTTTCCTCCCCAAAAACTAAGCTGCATCTTATACTCCGAAAAACAGGGTATGTTCTTTTTTGCCACAGAGTCACATAGTTGTAATACAACTACAAAAATAAATTTAATAAATAAAAATAATAAAAAATATACCTGTACTAATTTCAATAGTTTCATAACTGGTGTTTTCCCTTTGAAAACAATGGAAAAAGTAGTCTTTCCTATTCTGTGAAAACATTTGCACAAAGAAAAACTCATTGGATTTTTGATAGCAACTGAATTTGAAGGAACACAGGAATGCACGAATACATGGTTAAAAATGCTAAAGGGGATCAAGATCCCATTTATCTTCCACTAGGTTTTACTTAACACAATTTAGCACACAATTAATCACTTCCTGTGATCACACAAAAGCTCATTTCTTCAACCTAATTACAGGTGATCAAAATTCCCTTTTGAGAATCAATCTGGTGTAGTAGTTAAGACAGGCTAGAAACTGGGAGACAGAGTTCTATTCCTGCCTCAGGCACAAAATGAATGGGGTGACCCTGGGCCAGTCACTCTTAAAATCCTAGGAAGGAGGCAAGGGCAAATCACTTCTGAAATTTTGCCAAGAAAACTGCAGGGACTTGTACAGATAGTCAGCAGGAGTCAACCTTGATTTGAAGGCTCACAAATGAACACACAATTCCCTTTTACAGTAAACAAACCATGGGATTTAACTATGCAAGGAAAGGGAAGATGAGTGGGATCCCATTTTCCCCCCTCATGCTGCTAAATATTATTTTAGGGAAAAAGTAGGCATGCTGGCCCCTTTCAGATATTTTCTGCTACTGTTCCCTATTTAAAATCTCTGGGCAGTCTGGACAGGGATAATTGGATTCAAAATCTAAAACATCTTGAGAAAATCATGATTTAGTGTTACACTGAAATGTAGCTACATTTTCTGGGGTTTTTTTTCCAACCAATCCTCAAAATCATATTACAATTATAAAGAAATGTTCCATCAACCTTCAGCCTGTGTGTAATCTTCATTTCTCTTTTGTTCCAGATAAATTATCCATAAAGTATTCAAGTGAGCTCTTCTTTTGGGCTAAGTGATAATTTAGAACACACCTGCTAGCTATCCTTTTATACACTTACCTTGTTGGAAGCTACAGCTATGAGTATCATTATCTACTTCTTAGAAATCAAATTTACATTTCATAAAGCATATTTTTATAGATGATAGATTGATAGATAATAGTGATCGATAGATCGATGGATGGATGGATGATAGAGGGCGGGTGGGAGAGGGAGGGAGAGACCATTAAAAAAAAATGTCCTATGTAAGTTACTAATTAATACAAGTGATTCAAAGACTCAATTGCTAGGCAAGATTTAGGGATGGTACAATTAATTTTATAGCTTCAGAAACAATCCATTCAGAGTCCTCAAATAAAATTATTATTCTCCAGAGATGACTGATTTGGAACATCAAAGTGATGCCAGCATATATCTGCTTAAATTATCTCTGTAAAGATTTGTAAGGAGCTGGAGTATGCTTACATTATTATTGAGAGTTGGTTGGCTTTCAGCCTTTCTTAGCTTAGGAATAGCCAGATATGCAAGGATGTTTTATATATGCCTCCCTACATATCTCTTAAACCTACACTTGGTAAGGTATGTGAATGTTTAATACAGAGTTTAGCATTCAAGAATAAAAGCACTAATTTCATACTGCTAGTTCTTCTGGAGAAGAACACACGTATTCAGTAGTCAATAGACAATAATTCACTATCTTCTAAAGCCAGGAAGTACAGGTAGTCCTCAACTTATGACCACAATGAGCCCAAAATTTCTGTTGCTAAGTGAGGCATTTGTTGAGGGAGTTTTACTTCATTTTATGACTTCTTGCCACAGTTAAGGGAATCTCTGTAGTTGTTAAGTTAGTAATAGTAATAGCAATAGCACTTAGACTTATATACCACTTCATAGTGCTTTACAGCCCTGTCTAAGTGGTTTATTGCCCCCCAAAATCTGGGTCCTCATTTTATCAACCTCTGAAGGATGGAGGCTAAGTCAACCTTGAGCCTGCTGAGATTCAAGCTGCCAAATTCCTGGCAGCCGGTGATCAGCAGAAGTAGCCTGCAGTACTGCATTCTAACCACTGCACCACCACTCTTAACAAGTAACATGGTTGTTAAGTGAATCTGGCTTTCCCATTGACTGTTCTTATCAGAATGTCACAAAAGGTGATCATATGATCCCGGGACATTAACTGCCATAAATAAGAACCAGTTGCGAAGTATCTTAATTTTTATTACATGACCATGGGGATGCTGCAATAGTCATAAGTGTGAAAAACAGTTGTAAGTCACTTTTTCAGTGCCGTTGTAACTTCAAACAGTCACTAAACAAACGTAAGTTGAGGACTACCTATATTGATAAATATTTAGACCAATTAAAAAGTTAATACACATATGCCATTGTGTGGACTACAGGTAGGCCTTAACTTATGACCACTTTGTTTACCAATTTTGCAAAAGTACAATAGACCACCCAAAAAGTACTTATAACTCAGTTCCAAAGTTCTGACACCTGGCCAGCTCCTCAGTCACGTTACAGCTCTGGATGAACCTGTCCTGTTCTGTCCTGAGGTATCCTCCAGGGCCCGGATACCGACAGGCTGACCAGATCTGCGTATCACAGACATCTGGGCCAGTGAGGAACCAGGAGCAGAATCTCTGCACTCTCTGCCAGCACTTTCCTGATTACCCCTGGAATGAGGAGAGGGGGAAAGGCATATAGTAGCGCTCGAGGCCACGGACTGTGGAATGCATTGACCCCTTCTGCCCCTAGTGTTGCAAACCTGGTGTAAAACCTGGGCAGCTGGGTGTTTGACAGGGAGGCGAACAAGTCCAGGATCGGACTTGTTTCTGACAGTTCTCTGAATAGGTCTGGGTGCAGGCACCACTGAGTGGTTGACTGTGGTTCTGCTGAGCCAGTCCTGCTGTACATTCGATGTCTCCGAGATGTGCTCTGCTTTGATGGAGAAAAGTTGTCTCTCTGCCCAGAGGCCCAATTGTTCAGCCTTTCACATGAGGGATCTGGAGTGGGTGCCCCCTTGGAGACTGATATGGACCTTGGTGGCCACATTATCCCTCAGAGTGAGTACATGGTATCCAGAGATTGTGTCCCGAAATTGTCTGAGAGCCAAGTGGGCTGCCTTGAGCTCCAGCCAGTTGATGTTGTTCCTTAAGTCTGCCTGAGACCATTGCACTTGTGCCATCTGGGACTGGAAGTGGGCACCCCAGCCAAAGAGGCTGGCATCTGTGGTGATGGCCAGGTGTCTGGGCTCCTTGAAAAAAACATCTCTTGGTTATGGCCTGGGACATCCACCACTGGAAGGATTGAAGTACCTTTGGTGGGACCTGAACCCTGATATTTGAGTTGCTCCTGTCGGACCGTTGGTAGGGCAGGAGGAACCACTGTAAGGGTCTGGTGTTCAGGCGTGCCCAAGGGATGGCTGATATGGTGGCAGGCATGCCCAAGGGACGATTGATTTTGCCCAGGAGTTGCGAGAAGATGGCCAGGGACACTGTTTGGTCCGCTCAGATCCAACTCACCAAGGTCTTTATACTGACCTGATGTTCCAGGGATAGGGAGACCTTGCACAATCTGGTATCTATGACTACACCCAGGTGTAGTAATCGGTTGGAAGGAGCCAGATGGCTCTTGTTAAAATTGATAGAAAATTCATGATCCTGGAGGACCCGGATTGTGACTTGTAGATCCTCTGTCACCCGAAGGTGTTGGATTGCGGTCTCCATGAGGCCTCTTTTTGTGTTGTCCCTTGAGATGGGGCAACAAATGAAGAATCTTGGGGATGTGGAGAGACTTTTTCCGAACTTCCGGTTTGCTCAGTGTGCTGGTTTTCGCACTCTGGGGCTTCAGGAAGCTTCCCTGAAGCCTCCAGAGTGCAAAAAACAGCACAATGGGCAAACTGGAAGTCCATTTTTCCGAACGTATGGTTTGCCCATTGGGCTTCAGGGTTCCGGAGTGCCAAAAGGGCTTCCCCAAGGCCAAAAATCAGCTGGCTAGCGTGTGCATGTGCACTGGAACTGGCATAGGGTACATAGGGCGCATGCCATAGGTTTGCCATCACAGGTATAGTGTTTCCTGCCTGAGCAGGAGGTTGGACTAGAAGAACTCCAAGGTCACTTCCAACTCTGTTCTTCTTTGTTCTATATATTTTTTTAAAAAGTAGATTAGGGTCAAGTAATACAAGGGAAGTTTTTTTTTTTTAAAAAACAGTGATTGTTTCCCAGCAGTTGATAAAACAAGATACAGCTGTATATAAAGACTTCATAATCTGAATGCTTGCTAGGCATAGCATTATGCACACATTTTAAAATGCACACTGTTGCCAACATTGAGGTTACTGTAGGAATAAAAAAAGCTATCACTGTTCTTCAGCCTGAGAGTTTACAGATGTAGATGGTTACTGAACCATTCATTCTTCACTCTTGACCTTTGAAGTGTATTATGAAGAAGCAGAAAGTAATTTCACCATAGGTTTCTGATAAAAGCCATTGTATCAGATGTTGTCCCTTTTTGCCTCTTTGTTATTCCTCACTTGTAATCTTACCTTCCCTTTTTCTTCAGTCTTATTTTAACCCAATCACGTTTTTGTTAATTTGTTTGTTGCTCTATTAGAGAAATATTGTGTCTATATCCCATTATACACATTAGACAAATAAAAGGGAAAAAGTAAAACTACAAACATTATAAATTTAATATTCTACAAAACAATTGTCTTTGGCTTTTTCCCATGATGTCCACTTGTGGTATAATGATGTAGGATATAGATTATTATTCCTGTAAGTAGACAGAATAAAAAGTTAAGGCCTCTTTACAGGTCTTGTCTGAATAAACTAATATTTAGGTTGTCATCATCACCATCATCATAACCACTGTCTATCTTGGCCTCTTCCTCATGTTTCCAACCAATACGATCCTGAGCTTTCATTTGCCAATTGGGCCTGCAATACTTATTAATATACTATATTAATAGGTATTAATATTGATATTAACAGGAATTGCTTAGAACAAGTATGATAATCAATATTTATAATAATTTATTACAACACATCAAAAAATGGGTAGAATTTCAATCCTTGACTTAATGCACATTTCAATGGATAAAGTGTTGTTTTATAACATTCAGATTAAAATGAAAATAGGTAGAACAGCCCACAGAAAACTTCATTTGCCCTTAAAATGTAGCTTGCCAAAATATTTCAAAAGAACCTTATAATTCCATTGATGTCAGTAATTTTTATCAGTCCTTTTAACCATTAACAATAACTTTATCTCCAAGAAAAATTATCCCATTGTAATGGATACAATGGGCTTACTTAGATAAGATGCTAGTCCATTCCACAAGAATCACATCCAGACAGATCAGACATCTCCTTTAGCTATGTGTAATCCCAAGACAGATCTTGCCACAGTGAAATGTTATCAGGGAACAGGATGAAGCAACTTTTAAGATTAAGATATAGTACAACTTAACCAGAATTTGGTATCTTAATTCATTCAGTTACGTTACAGTCAAAACAAGTCCTATCTGGAATAAAACATTTTGTATGTATAATACACAATAGTGCCTTGACCTTACTGTAATACAAAAAACATTCCTTGCATATGTTTTCAAGTAGTTTGATAAGTACTGCAGCCTTTCAGATCTTTTCATGTATTCTGGAATTCATTAGTCAGAATTACATGTATTCATTCTTAACAAAGAACATTTTGGAAACTAGAAGATTGTTATACTACTGTTTCAAAAACTGGTACAATGTTTCAGGTTCCCCTTTCCACTCCAAGCATTTAGTGAAAAGAACAGCTCTCAATATAGTAATTTTATAAAATACTCATTTACATAATGAGAACATAGGCATAGGATTGGATATACACATCTTCAAGGATGCATTTCAACACTTAATATAGCTAATATTGGAGTGAACTGTTTTGCCAAGTTATGCTTCCACTATGTCAAATCAGTGGAACTGTATGTGCAGTAGAATGGTATTATCATTCTTTCATATAATCTTATGTAATGTTTTTCTGTTCTTAATGTTTTATACAAAGCTATCAATATATTAATTCTCAATATCAGCCGTTTTCAAATCGATTTAAATAAGTTATGTAAATTATTTTCTAGCTAAAATTATAAAAAGAAGAAAAGTTTAACTAAAATTGGCAGACTTGTTAAGAATTATGCTTTAGCTGAACTAAAATTCTCATTAAAATGAGAATTTTTGGATGCCAACAGCACAGTAATCGGCCAAGATTTATCAGCATAATTATTTCAAAATAAAATTAAATAGAAAAATTATTGTGAATCATGTTGCACATTCATTGCAATTTTCACATTTTGTGCTGACAATGCACTAAGAAAATGAATAAAATCCAGAGAGCTATCAAAGAAACTTCTAAGGCTTCACTGGCAATCTTTGCTCTTATACAGCCACTTAAATGTGTATGTGTATTTGTTGATCCAAAGACAATCCTTGAAACTGACAGACATAAGTTTAAACTACAATTTAAGTATTAAGTTCTCATTTTAATAGATGGAAGTTAATGCCATTTCTGAATAAGTGCTGTTCAGGATACTGAGATATTTATGCTCAGATAGTTCCTCATAAACTGTTATATAAATATTTATAAATTTTATAAATAATATCATTGTTCTTAAAATGTTCTATCTGATCTACAGATGTGCTTAAGAAATTGTTGACTATTTCAATGTCACGAAGCATAAATGGAAGACACATTACTCTTATCATTTACTTCATCATGATATCATGAGACACCAGCCAACTTTCATCTTTTGAAAAAGCTTGATATTATGACACATGCCAAACTTGTGAAGGGTTAATGAGATGGGGCGTTGGTCTTACCGGATACTCTCCTTCTCTTGGGGATGGATATAGCATTGAGAATGGGTTGACCTCATCCCCCAAGCTGATTGGACTGAGTCTGTCAGAACTGTTAAGATCTTGCCTCCATTGCTATCCCTTCCAGCTTTTGATGAAGACGAACAACAGATCCATGTGCCAATAGTCCGTGTAGTAAAGTTCTTCTCCAACATATCACCAACCAGATTGCTATCAGGGTGGGGCTGGATGTTATATCCAACTCCATGAGAAGGAGCATTTCAGGTACGCCCCTTCTCCATAGTGATGGATATAGCATCCAGGAATGGGACATACTAAAGCTGACTGTCCTCATGGGAGGGCCGTAGTCTGGGTTGGTCGCCCTTGGTCCTCGTGGACTCTTTGAAGCAGCCGTATGCCGAATGCCACTTCTACAGAGGCGTAGATGTTCAATTTATAATGGCAAATAAATGGAGCAGGGAGGACTAGGTGACTGCATGCCAGACCTCTTCGATGGACGTTTGTGTAGCTCATGCTGCCATGGTGGCTAAACTGCACATAGAACAAGCGGTGATCCCTCTGGGTAAACAAAGCTCCTGTAGTTCGTAGGTCTTAGCAATAGTAGACCCATGGTCAAAGGAGGCACTCTTTGCCTAACGCAGCCGGCTGGAACTCAATAAATACTCTGTCCTCCTCACAGTGGCGGTTCGTTTGATGTAAATGCGGAGTGCCCTCCTCATGTCCAAGGTTGTGCCATTGTTTTTCTAATGGATGAACTGGTTCCGGGCAAAAGTTCAGTAGAATCAGCTCTTGCACCCTGTGGAACCAAGAGTTCACCTTGGGGATGAAGGAGGGATCCAAATGTAACACCACCCGATCCTTATGGAAGACGCACAGGTCTTTCCTTACTAATAGCACCACCAGCTCCGACACACTCCTGGCCAAAGTGATTGCCACAAGGAACGTCATCTTACAGGTAAGATAACGCAGGCTGGCTGACTGCAAAGGTTAGTAGGTAGCCCTGGTGAATTTAAGACTTAGGCAAGTCCCAAGTAGGGTACCTGTGCACTACTGGGGGGGAGGGGAGGGGAAGAAGTTGGTGGCTCCCCAGATACTACATGATGTAAAGCGAGGGATTCCAGCAACCCACACGCCAAAATTGAAGACAAAGCTGCCACCTGTCTTCTGATTGTGTTGGGCAATAGCTCCCTATTGAGTTCATCCTGGAGGAACTCCAGGATTTGGACTATCGAAGCAGCTGTAGGAGCAATATCTGCCTTCATACACCACCTGCAAAAGGCTCTCCAGGTAGCATCGTAGATGTGGGTAGTAGTGGGATGTCTGGAGGCCTGGATAGGACCCTGGAGAAAAAATTGTCCCTGCTCAGAACACTCCGCTCAAGTGCCAAGTGGTCAGCTGGAACCACTGTGGGTATGGGTGGACCAGTGCCCCCTGGCTGAGGGAGATTCGGTTGGATATATTCTCCACCTTGATGGAGCGTAGGTGTCTTTCACCCCAAAGACTCAGGTAGTCTAGCCTCCTCCATGAGGGATTTTGAATGGATGCCGCCCTGGCGATTAATATATGCCTTGGCAGCCACGTTGTTCATTAGTATCAGGAGATGATGTCCCGAAATTGCCTGCTGTTTGCTTGAAGACAAGCTATAATTGCAGCAAAATTAAGGTCAGGGCTTTGACTAGACCATTTCTTCTATTTCTGTTGTGAATTTACTTGTGCATTTATGATCACTGTCATGTTGCAGCTCATGGACAGGTATCCTGACATACATTGTTTTGTAAATGATTGAGAGCTGTCCAGGTCCTGAGGCTGCAAAGCAGTCTGAAACCATTATGCTTCTACCATTATACTTCATGGTCGGGATGTGGCTCTTTTGTTGAAATGTAGTGTTGTGTTTTCAAAACAATTCCACTTCATTGCATCTGTCCAAAAGAACATACTGTTCCATCAGCACGTGGAACACTGAGATGGGAAGCGGTGTGCTTTTGGGACAGGAGTTTTGCCTTTCCTAACTTCCCATGCACATCACTTTTCTTCAGTGCTTTCCTTGTTGAACATTAATGTCAGACAATGCTGCAGATCCTTTGTCATTAGATCAGAATTGTTTGTGAATATTATACATTGTGCTGTTGGAATTATTTTTGATGGACATCATCTCTGGGAAAAAGAAACAATGGTGCTGCATTTTCTCAATTTCTTCATCATCTGTGGATGATGGAGGGCAAAGTTTTTTGCAACAATTTTGTAAATTTTTCTAGTCCTGCAAGTCTCATTTCTGATTAACACAATCATGCGATAGGCATATTATTCATATCTACAAATCTGCATCATCAACAGCAGACTCTAATGGTGTCAATCAATGTGTGCATGTTTTTAATACGCAGCAGCCACTCAAATTCACACCTTATTAACATCTCATTGAGTAACATCTGACTCAACTTATCTATTTAACGGGACTGATTATCCTAGGGCTTCATCACCCATTTCCAACAAAGACATTGAATTAATGTGTTCAGTAAAGACATTGATTTTGTTACTGGAATGTAGATGCTTCTTAGTTCATTAAGGTTCTGAGCAGCTTACAAAAAATAAAATAGAAAGAATTAAAAGAAGTAATAATCAAATTCAAAAACTGTGATATTCAATTCATAGCTACTGGCACATTGAGGAAAACAATTTTAGCAATAAACAGCAATAGACTCTAAAGCCATTATGGCAAACCTATGGCACGCAGAGCCCTCTCTGCAGACACGCCAGCAGTCACCCCAGGCCAGCTCCACAGTGCATGCGTGCATATCTCCCACCGGCCAGCTACTCTTTGGGTCTCTGCCATACATGCACAAGGGCAGGGACCTATCTCCGCAGTTTCCCCGCCAGTGCGCCCTAGCTTTCTCCTGCATTCCTGCTGCCCGATCTTCGCAAGTTCCACCCTCCACAAGTGCCTCTCCGTGGCAGGAATGGAGTAGAAAGCCTGGGCACGTGGGGAGAAACTGCGGAGATTGGAGAAGGCAGGAATGGAGGAGAAAGCCTGGGCGCAGTGGGGAGGGGGAGAAACTGTGGAGATTACGAGCTCTCCCCATGCTCCGTTTTGGGCCTGAAAAGCCTCCTGCATCAACCTGGATACCAAAACGGGGGCCAGGTGCACATGCTTAGGGAATGCGCGCACATGTGCAGGGGGCACTTGCATTGCATTTTGGGGATTGGGGCACCTGCATGTGCATTCACTTGCTTTGGGCACTCAGCACAAAAAAGGTTAACCATCACTGCCCTAAATGCTTTCCAGAAGTACCAGGTCTTGATTACTTTCCTGAGTGCGAACATAATTGGTGCTGATCTCACCCTGCATATAATACTTTATGTATCATAGCAAAATATACTGTTTGTGTGTGTGTTTTTAAAAAACATGTATTTTTCTAACAACAGGGCTTATACAAAAATCTGATCACATTGTAGTCACAATGCTAGAAAATTATGGATAATTCTAAAAGGTTCAGAAAGTTTCTCTCCACATCAGGAGGCCACAAATTACAGCTTGCTGCCACCTACAAAACCATCGCTTCTTTTCAAGGATGGATTAGCAATCTGAAATCATGCTGGGTTTGGAGTATTTCAAGAATCCAGTACGCCTATAAAGATAAGTCTTTGCTATCTCTTTGCGAAAGATTATAGAATCCAGAAAAGGAAAGGAAAGGAAGAAAAAACATGCATAAACAGTAGGCAAATCAGACATATCAAAAAATAGTGGCCAAATTAGATGACAGTTTACTCATAAACAAAACTTCGCCCAGGTGAAAAGAAATTTAAAAAGAAGCATTCTAAAACATACAAAGAAACTCTATGAATAAGCCTAGAAAATTCCTATTATGTTTTCCAAGATTTCGTTTTTATTTTGGCACAGAAGTTAAAAATTCTGAGCTAGAAATCGGGAGACTATGAATTCTAGTTCTGCCTTAGGCATGGAAGCCAGCTGGGTAACTTTGGTTCAATTACTCTCTTCCAGCTCTAGGAAGAAGGTAATGGCAAACTACTTTTGAAAATGCTGTCAAGAAACCCTGTCCTGACAGTAGCCAGGAGTAAAGGCTGAGGGAAGCAGCAATATATAAACAATAAATTGTAATGAAATCTGTGTAGTTATCACTTTTTTGAGTGAGTGAGTCTTGACATTTCTGAAACATTTTGAAAGAAATTACACTGTGACATTGGTTAGTAAAATTAAAAACCAGTAATCACATTAAAATAAGATACGCTTAGAGTGAAAATATATAATCTTATTATATTGAACACAATTTTTTTCTACTTTGTCCACACATGGTCCTAATTTTCATTTCCTCCTGTAAAGAAAGATTTGAAATTCTAGTAATATGCTGTTTCATACCAGTCGTAATACTAACTAGGAACAGAAATGTTTTCTTCATGAAAAGTATGAGGAGTTTACTTTAAACGTGAATCCAATGTTTGCTTCAACGAATTAACATGACAAATCAGTATTATTCAATGTCATTAGAAATAAACTGTTTTCTAGAATAATTATATTTATCAATAACATTTCAGTTGCTGTTAATCGGTTCATAAAGAAATGTCATGGTTATGCAACAACCTACATTACTGCAAAGTAGTGGCTACATTACCTGCAATAAGTAGCAAAAGAATATATTATCAACTGGATGGATCTAAGTTGAGATGAAAAACACAGCAGAAATTTTCAAAAGCAGCACTTGAACATGCTATTTGATACATATGGCTTTGCTAAATCCAAGTTTCCTTAAACTTATGCTTGAAATACTAGGCAGGAGGCATCTTAAACTCCTAGTGTACTACCTAGTGCATATTTGGGGTATTTACCCAAAGCAGAATCTGCAATATTGACAATGACAGGGTAAAGAATCAAATATACACAATTTTAAATCATGAAACTTTCATACAGATCCTCGACTTACATATGTAATGGAGTCTGTCCATTACAGTTGTAAATCGTGATGTTCGTAAAGCAGCTAGTCGTGTGACCCACCCTAACCAACACAATTTTATGATTTTGCAGTGGTCATTAAGCAAATCACCAGTCATTAAGTGAATCCATTGTCCACTATGAGGTGTTTTTGCGGAACACCAGAGGAAAACAATAATTTTCAGCAGAAATTTCATAAATTGTGGTAATAAGACTGTGGGATGCTGCAAACCAGAGGGGGAGGCATCCATCATAACTTCGAAGTCACTAAACAGCCAGTCCTAATAAAGGACTACATTCATTTTTAAAGACAAAATCTTTCTGTTATACTGGGCCAGTGATGAGTAACCTTTTTCTCGTTGTCTGCTGGCACCATAATGCAATGCACGCGCAATCCCCTGTGCACCCAACCCCCTGCGTATGCACACTTTTCCCCCCCCGTGCTCCCCCTGCGTATGTGAACC
>JANHGD010002936.1:58289-73930 GCA_027560375.1 Imantodes cenchoa
TTGACTTTATGAAAGTATCAAGCTGCAACCACATATTCCGTTGTAGAAACAAGATTATAGCCACCGTTTCCTTAACAACAGAACAGAACAGAACAGAACAGAACAGAACAGAACAGAACAGAATTCTTTATTGGCCAAGTGTGATCAAACATACAAGGAATTTGTCTCTGGTACATAAGCTCACAGTGTACAAGTAGTAGGTCATAGGTCATAAATCATAGTTACAATCATTATCATCAGTTACAAAAAAATAAGGTGATAAATCATAAGAAACTAATAGGAGAAGATAAAAGGAAGGATGAGAAGATGAGAAATGAGACAATGCTGTGAGAATTAAGTATTTAACTGAGTGATGGCACAAATATTTTTATGTCTAATTAATAAATATCCCACCTTTATTATTTTTATAAATAACTCAACATGGCTAACCTATCTATGCTACTTCCTCCTCCTATTGTCCCCACAACAACTATCTCAGGTGAGGTAAACTGAGAGAGAGAGTGATTGGCCCAAGGTCATCCAGCTGGCTTACATGGCTAAGGAGGGACTAGAACTCACAGTCTAGCCTGGTGCCTTAACCACTGGACCAAACTGGCTGTCTGTATCATCATTAATCAAAGGGACAACTAAGCCTGTTCCTCCACTGATTGCAATCACCACCATCCTCGACAATATCATCAACACTAATATATATATAATGCTTTTATAAACAGTATAGAAAAAATTCCTAGGGGAAGAGGGATGGAAAGCAGCATGCAATTGCTTCCACTGTATATTCTCAAGCTTAATCGCAAAGCGACACTGAGACAGGAACCACAGAAGGATGGCACAAGTTGCATAGAAAAGTTGAACAGATTAATGATGCGAATCAATGAAAAGGAAGACACACACTTTTACAGAATCTGGGAGAAACTGTACAAATGGTTGGACAAGAAAAATAAGGTGAATTAAGATGCATAATATAGAGGCAAGTTAAACGGGATTTGACAGACAAGGACAAATTATTGGATAAAAAACTATATAACATGGAGTTGTCTATCTACCTCCCAATACTGTTAGTAGATCATAACACTGTTATTTTTAAGTAGCGACGGAAAGAAAACAGATATGTGTAACTGCATAGAATGGTGAGTTAGCTTTGTGTCTTTTTCTTCACTCTTTTTATATATTACTTATTTCTTTTTTAAAAAATTTACTTTTTTTCTCTTCTTTTTCTTCTTGCTTTTCACTCTCTCTCCTTCTGTTTCATCCTTTTTTTCTCTCTCACTTTCTCCCTTTTCCTCCTCCTTTTTTTTTCTTTCTCCTTTTTTCCCCCCTTCCCTTTTACTCTATTTTATTGGCTTTTTCCCTTTTTCTTTTAGGTATGTAGATTGTCAAGGTATTATATTTATCTTTGTATATGTGTGTGTGATTCTTTGCTTTTTCCAAACATGTATTGGGTTCTATTTCTGTTTATACTGTAAGCCTTGGCTTTTTAAAAATTTTCAATAAAAATTTATTAAATATTAAAAAAAAGAAAAAGAAAAGTTGAACTTTGACGAGATGTTTGAAAGAAGCAACCAAAGAAAATTTTAGAAAGTATTTAAAAGAAGAAAGAATGTTTCTAGGCTTCAGTTCTAACCACTAAGACATCAAAGGACTAAAGAACCTTATGAGAAAGCTGGAGATGTTTGCATGATAGAAAGTGTGGAAATAGAAGAATAAAGCTCGAGAATATTTATTTATCGGTTAAATCCTTTTTTTTTTTTGCCTCTCTTCCAGAAACTGCCAATGACATATATAACCTCTTCCAATTCTCTCCTTCACAATGTGAAATGGGATAATTGGGCTATGAGACAGTGACTGGATCAAAATCATAAAATGCACTAATCCAATACCTTAACCTAGCACCGTGATGGTGAATCTATGCCACGTGTGCCCAAAGTGGCACACGAAGCCATGGCCTTGCCTGTTTGTCTTCCAGGTTTCTGGCACACATGTGCGCACAATGATCAGCTGTACTTTGCGTGCAGGGCAGTGCCAAAAACCAATGTGTGCATGCATGCCAGCCAGCTGATTGTCAGGTGTGCATGCGCACCAGAACGCAAAAGTTCAGCTTTTCCGGAGTATGAACGCTTCGTACATGTGGCAGTGCTGAAAACTGGCCTGTGCATGCACACCAGCCAGCTGATTGTCGGGTATGCATGCACCAGATCCTGGAAGTTCAGCTATTCTGGAGCGTGATTCCTTCATGCACACGTCAGTGCCAAAACCAGCCTGCACATGCATGCTAGCCATCTGATTGTCGGGCACGCATGCACGCTAAAACCCAGAAGTTTGGCTTTTCCAGGGTGCAGCCCCGATGAGCCTGCGCATGCACATGACATTTCCGCATCACCTTTTCGGTTGACCATCACTGACCTAGCACATTTTGTGGTCAGATGTATCAAGGATGACAGCAAGGAAATAAGAAAATAAGAAAAAATCCTTCCGAGGTGGGTAAAATGAGGACCCAGAATGTTGGAGGCAATATGCTGGTTCTGTAAACCGCTTAGAGAGGGCTGTAAAGCACTATGAAGCGGTATATAAGTGCTATTGCTATTGCTAAAATAATAGTGGGGGGGGGGGGAAGCAGCCATAGAGAAAACAAAGCAGCAGAAATAAGCGTCCTATTAATTTGGAGATGAAATGCTGAAGCAGGTAAGCCTATTATTAGAAAGGAAAGGTGGGTTAAAGGATAGGAGGTTTTTTTTTTAATCATGGAGACCATGATTGGCCTTTTAAAGTACAGTATGGAAGAAAATGCGGGAAGGAGAAGCATAGAGAAAATTGGCATTCCCTCAGGAAAGCAGAAGAGATAGGTAAAAGTCACAGAGGCATTGTAAAAGGCAATAAGTTATCTCAATGCATGAACTGAGAATGAAGAAGATGAGTAGCTGGAAGTTGAATAGCATACTGTATAAATTTAATAAACTATTATGTTTTGTCACACAATCAGCCAGATGTTTGGATATGATTTGGCATTCTAGCCTACCTATCGAATGGGATAGATAGAGGTTGTTTTACAGTATCATTACGGTATCATTAAAGGATGCAAGCTGTTCCAGGTGGTGGAACTCACAAATGCTGATTTTGTCAATGCTGATGATGTTCAAGAGATGCTCCCGATGTTTTGGGATTGCACTTATTACTATCTTTGCTTACTTTTGCCACAGTTGTTCTATTTCTATTGGCAGGTCTTTGTATTTTATTCTCTTCCCCTAGTTCCTTCTCTTCTATTCTGTTGTCTCCAGGTATTGCCACATCCACTATCCAGACTTCTAGTCATTATTATTGATAAATGTTAAATCTGGGATGGTATGTGGGAAGTGCTTGTCTGTTTGAATTCTAAAGTCCCAGAGCACTTTAGCTTTTATTTATCTACTTACTTATTTACCTTACTTACTTACCTTACTTTACTTACTTGCCAGGGGTGGATTCTACTTACCTTCCCTACCAGTTCGCATCATGTCAGAAGTGCGTTGGAAGTCACTTTGTGCAAAAGACTCTCTGTGCATGTGCAGAGGGTTCTTTCCAAGCTGCTTTCAAGAAGCGGCAACCAGAGAACCAGTTCAAGGGTATGGCCAGCCATCCATCACTGCTGATTCAGCGAGTGGGGGCAAATTTCTGCCACTGGTACAGGAGAACTGGTCCAAACCGGCAGCAACCCACCAAATATGCATATGCACCAAGACAAATTCCTTGTGTGTCCAATCACACTTGGCCAATAAAAAATTCTCTTCTCTTCTCTTCTCTTCTCTTCTCTTCTCTTCTCTTCTCTTCTCTTCTCTTCTCTTCTCTTCTGTTTAACTTTTGGCCCTGAAGTCTTCATGTCCTTTAGAAATTATGCTAACCACGGGAAATCAAAGCAAACACACTGCTGTGTTCCTTGTTGCCTGCCTTCCTATCTCTCTTTCTTATTTGGAATTTCTTGAACTCTGTATGTAAATATTTGAAGAAATTTGCATATTTTAACTGAAGAGACAAACATATAATAATTGAACCCTATTCAATATTTTGGTTGTCAACATTAAACATTCTTATTAAGGGACATGCAGCCAGACTGGTTACATTCCATTTTTGTTGTCTTGTTTTTATGGTTCCATATTTCCTAAGCCCCACCTTTGAAATGTAGTATGTGCTCAGGGACACCTACAATGAAGGATCAAAATAATCAAGATGAGGGCCATGGTTGCTTCATTTCAACTTGATTTTTTATTGAAATAAAAGTTGGTGAACTTAAATTACACAATTGCATGTACTATCTTAACATTTTTTATTCCTCCCCCAGGATAGTTCTTATGGGTTTTTTTTTTCTTTTCTTTTAGTCATTTAACTTTTCAAAAGCTGATTCTGGTTGTTGTTGTTGTTGTTTTTCAAATTATATTTTAGTGTCCCTTATCTCGCTATTCTTATTGTGCTTTCAAAGTAGCTTTTTATGCGTGTTTTACGTAGCTTTGCAGTGCTTTAATACAGGGCACTGGCTGTGGTTTCCTGTTTAGGAATGCGGACTGCAAATTTAATTTTTTTAAAAAAGATGAATTTTCCGAGCACATTTTCACATTTTACAGCAATTTCCTTTCAGTCTTTACCAGGTTTTTTTCATCAGTGTGCATATGTGTGGGTGTATGGCAACAGATTAACAGAGTTGGAAGGGACTTTGTAGGTCATTTTGTCCAACCCCCACCCAAGCAGGAGGCCCTACACCATTTCTGACAAATGGCAGTCCAATCTCTTCTTGAAAGCCTCCAGTGATGAAGCTCCCACAACTTCTGAAGGCAATTTCTGTTCCATTGGTTGATTGTTCTCACTGTCAGAAAATTCCTCCTTATTTCTAGGTTGAACCTCTCCTTGATGAGTTTCCATCCATTATTCTTTGTCTGACCTTTGGGTGCTTCGGAAAACAGCTTCACCCCCTCCACTCTGTGGCAGCCCCTCAAATATTGGTACACTGGTATCGTGTCTCCCCTGGTCCTCCTTTTCACTAGACTAGCCACGCCCAGTTCCTGCAACTGTTCATTGTATGTTTTAGTCTCCAGTCCCCTAATCATCCTGGTTGATGGTTCTAGAAATCTATGCCTCATTTCCCAAATAGCAGACTGATAAAGTCAAAAGTGATTTACTATACTTACCTTTGGAGAATTAAGGAGTCTCAAGTTCTCTCAAGTGCCCCCTCATCCATGCGTGTGGAAACCCTTGGGATTAATGTAAGTACTTTGGCCCATATTAACCCCTCAGTATCCTACCAGTTTTGCACTGGGATGTGTTAGGCCTCTTTTTACTCATGCATTCCTATTTCCAGGATTACTCCACAGATACTCTCTTTGGAGGTTTTGTTTAGATTTTCACTGGTTGATTGATTATTTTGCTTCTTTGGAGATTGGTTCAAATCTTCCTCCCAAAAGTTGCCCTTGACCTCTCAACCGATGCCTGTGAATACCTCTCAGCTCTTGGCAGTGGTAATGGAGTCACTGTGGCTATCCTCTTATCCCAGAGCCAATTAGGATTGGCTTCTACTTAATTTACCAGCTGAGTATCCTATTCTCCCACCACAATATCCATAGCGGTTTATTTATGATTTGCATTGGCCCGTGACTGAGTGAACTACAAATCCATCATGCACAAGCTGGGCCAGCAGAAGCCGCATTTTTACCAACCCTGTCATGGGATTGTTGTTATTTTGACTGAAAGGTCTGTTTAGTGCTGGAGGGGATAAATTCTACAATTCAAGCTACTTGCCTTTTTTCATTTCATAAGGGGTTTACCTGAGGCAAAATTCTCTTAAAAACTAATAATAGACATGACAGACCAAAATGCACAGTCAGGCAATGCTTTTATTAAGGCCAATTAAACTAGCACAAAAGAGTGGAAATGTCTGAGTACTCCAAAAGTCTTCATCAGGCAAGATGTTTGAAAAAAATGTATGTGTGGTACATGTGACTGTGTCTGTGTGAGGAAAGAATCAAGAAAGCCAGTTGTTTCAGCTTTGAATTCCACAGCTAAAAGTCAAGTCAGCATAGAAGTGAAGACTGACTGTAGCAAATTCTTAACAATCAGGTTTTACACCTCATGTTCAGAAGTAGGGCTTAAGGTTGCCCTATCCAATATGGCTGCTAGTTTCCAGTCTTTGTCAGGGACAAAGCTTATACAGTATGTCAAAATTGGCAAGGTATATCAGAAGAAGGGAGGGAAGGAGGAAGAGAAGGAAGGAAGGTTTCATTATGGATTTCTTTTGTTTGTTACCAGCATGGAAAACTCACAATTCTATAAATGTAAACCTCAACTGCCAGCCCATTCCAGCAATTTGTCTTCCACTTTTAGGAACTAATCCTGGAACAAGTTAAAATTGCACAACACCTCCCCCCCCACCCCCCATGTATTTATATGCATAGAAATGCTCAATATGGTCAGGGCAATGCACAGATTAAAATTCACCTTTTAATGTGAACTAACATAATCGACACGTTCAGAACCCATATACGAACCTTAACGTAATAGTTTGCTACTAACTGATTTTTCCCCGATGTTTGTGGTGCAGTTCATTACTCAAAACAACAACTCACTCCTCTCATACCAAAATGCATGTGTTGGGAGAGTGCATATGAAGGAGTGTGTGCATTATTAGGGAATTATTATTTGCAAAAGATGTTGAGATTAGGAACAAAGCCTATAAAACCTATAAAGATCATTTACTGAGAAGAAGGTAGGTATATTAATACATAAAGATACAGATGCCCTGGAATGAAGATTGACTCCTGGTGTTGAGATAGACAAATTCAGGCACTTTCCAGATTCCGGACTGAATGAACTATGATGAGAAAAACTAGAAAACAATGGAGTTGGCTGAAATGGCAAAATTGCGTAATTTGATTAAAGAAAAGAACATAAGTACTTTTGTTTCCACATGGAAACAGCTTCTGAACTTCATGCTTGATGTGGAAAAGAATGAAAATTTGACTTTGGGTTTTACCGATTAGACTGATAGATCTTTATAGAAATGGTTTGTTCATATTATTATGAAAAAGCAAAAGGTTGTGATTTGATGTTAATGCCTTATTTTACTGCAACAGAGAGAGTTGGAAATCAATGCTCCTTTTTCTTTCTTTTTTCTTATCTTTCCTTACTTCTCCTTTCCTTCCGCCCCTTCCCCCACTGCTTTTCTATTTACTTTGTATTTTATAACACTTTATAATTCAATTAAAAATGTTGAACAGAATGAATCTCTGTTAAAACTTGCTTTTGAACGAAGCAATGAGCAATAATCAGAGTAGTAGCATCTGCATCTTTGCATTTCTCTTATTTACAGCAATACAAAATCTTCTACATTTGCAAAAAGCAACAGGGCTTAATGAACGTAAATATTCCTCATCTGCTATAATGCTGAAGAAAAGCAGGTGGTGATTTGAAGGCCCCATCCCTACTGTTGGACGGTCTTTGCAATCATTTCAGAAGCTGGAGCTTTCTTCATTTCCAAAAGCTTTAACGAGTCCACGTGCCCAAGTATCCAAGGAGTTCATCCAAAGTACAAAATGTACTAAATAAAAGGAAAATGAATCAGGCTTGCTCTCACCATCCTGTCTTCTTCTGATTCACTTTGGGAGGTGACGTTTGCTCCCAAGTTCTTCAAAATCTCTTTCTCCAAAAAAATGCAAACAGCTTTGAAAGGAAGATTCGGTATTTTGGGTTTTCTTCAGACCAAATTCCTTTTGTCATTCAGGCTTTATTCAGATTTAACAAGGGGCTCTTAAAAGAAAGGCACACAGAGACAATCTGGCTCCCCTTAACGCAGAAAATATCTGAGTGCTGTTGTAAGCGTCCTTCTTCGGTTTTAATAGTTTATTATTGTGTAGACTGTCTAGAGTTGCTTCAATGAAGGATGAGGCACCTAATAAATTTGACAAACAAGCAAAAACAAACACAATTTACTTTTGAACTTTCTTTCCTTTCAGCTATACGTCTGTGCAAAGCTGCATCCGGACACATGGAAATCTGCAGAGACGGGAATGAGAGATGAAGCCAGCGCTGCATTCTGCCAATACATGTATCCTCTTCACTTGTTCTTTCACATATACAGAGAACACAAAAAAAGATAAACAGAACCAAGATTATGTGCCAGATGGCAGAATGGAACAATCTCCTGTGGCCAACTTGCCATGGGACAATTCAACAGTTCAATGTAATTATTTAAAATCATTTATTTATTTATTAGTTTTATCATTCATGTTTCATTTTGTCCCTCCTTTGGCATCCATTTTTAATTATTCTTTTCCATCATTTCTTTGATATAAGTGTAACTCTTGCCCTACAGCGAGCTGTCCCACAGCAAGTTGGCCATGGTGAGTTGGCTGTGCCAAATTGACCATAACGAGTTGCCTGTGGCAAGTTGGCCGTGGTGAGTTGGCCATAGTGATTTGGCCATGGTGAGTTGGCTACAGTGAGTTGTCCTAAGCCCTTTGGTGGACCGTTGTACCCATTGCCCAAGGAAGAGGTTCTCCATTATAGTTTTTGTAAGGGGAGTTGTGTTAGTCTATGGTGGCAAAAATAATAATAATCAGAAGTCTCACAGCAATCTTTCTGATAAACTTTATTAAAAAGGCATAAGCTTTTGTGACTTTGCATCTGATCAAGCAAGCTGCAGTTCACACAAGCTTATGCCTTTTAATAATATTTATTAGTTGGAAAAGCTGTTAGCAGATTCCTTTGATTTCTACAAAAACCCAAATGTTTTCATTTTATTAACAAATGGTTAGTTTTTCAGTGAGAATTAGCTATGATGCCTTGGTAAAACCACACTTGGGATACTGCATTCAGTTTTGGTTGCCATGATATAAAAAAGATGTTGAGATTCTAGAAAGAGTGCAAAGAAGGTCATAAAGATGATTAAGGGACTGGAGGTTAAAACATATAAAGAACAGTTGCAGAAACTGGGTAAGTCTAGCTCAGGGGTCTGCAATCTTAAACACTCAAAGAGCCATTTGGACCCATTTCCCACAGAAAAGAAAACACCGGGAACCACAAAACCTGGGTGGGTGTGGCCAACTCGATATCACTCACTCCCACCCAGTCACATGACACCTCCCAAGCCACGCCTACCCAGCCAGTCATTAGGGCAGACAACTAGTTGTTAAAAAACACCGGGAGCCACAAAACCCTTTGACCCCCCTCCCTCTGTATCTCTCGGTGTAGCTCTCTCACTCTCCCCACCACTCTCTCCCAGTGTGTATATGTGTGTGTGTGTGTGTGTGTGTGTATCTCCCTCTCATCCCCCGCCATTGCCCTTCTCACTCTAGGCAAGGAGTGACTGGGAGGGGAGGGCAAGGGGCAGGGCCAGTCAGTGTTGGTGTCACCCGACAGGGAGCCACAGCAGAGGGCCCAAAGAGCTGCATGCAGCTCCGGAGCCGCAGGTTGCAGATCCCTGACCTAGAAGCTTGTCAGCCAGAGAGAAAGAGAAATACTAAGTCTTGTTTATTAATTTTTTGGTAAGGTTACTAAGCTTTAATTTAACTATAGTTAATAGTTCCTCTGTCAAAAGATTGAAACAGAAAGAGGACCTGCTTATGAGAAGGAAAAGTTTTGCTTCTGCTGTAGTTTGAGTAACATCTCTTTTGTTTCTTCTCCATCTCTGGCCGACACCTGGAGAATAAGCTACACTTCATTCCTGCTTCCATTGTTTACAGGTGTGACATCTGTGAGTGTTTAAATAAATACGGACCACAGGAGGGCAGGTGTTAATAGAAAGCCATCAACTGTGTGTGCTTGTTTGGAAAATCACTTCCAAGAACTCTTGTGCAACAGAGATAAGCATTTTCGAGATACTGCAAGAACCCGAGAGTGAATAATAATAGAAAAAGGACCTCTATGTGGCTGGTTGGTTAATGAAATTAAAATCTGAAAGGGGTAAAAGTGCTTAGAAAAGTTTGCATTGTCTCTCTCGCACAAGGCATCCTGGTCTATTTCCTAACATATATTTTATAAGCAAGGATTTCTGTCACACCATAATATATGAGAGCGACGAATGGCTGCTGTGGCTGATTACACACCAAAGCATTCAATCATTCACAAATGGCTGTTCATTTCCAATACTCAAAGAGGCAATGGAGAGTGCAGTTGTGTTAGCATATCCATCTTTTCTACAAGTGTGTGCTGCTTGGGTATGACTGAAACTGAAGCAGACGATCTCGTTTGCTGTACTTGAAAAAACAAAAGATGGCTCCAGAAGGTGTTCGTTTCCCATCTTTCACTCCATCAATTGATGGTTGGCAAATCTGCATATTCAAACTGGGTCTTCTGCGATTGTCAGGCAAAATCTTCAGCCTGTTCAATAGGACCCTGTTTTCTATTAATCATGACTGTGGACACTGAAATCAGAATACAATTTATATTCATCTGAACCAATGAGGTGTATGAAACAGCAATGGGGATGCTAATAGAGTTCAGTATTTGTTGGCAAGGACACTTCCTATTGATTTTGTGGCAGTCCTCACCCCACCACTTCTAATGTGCCGTATAGAGCTCAAGAGTGAAAGTAGAAAGGACTTCTTTACAAGAATGAAAATGAGTTGATATTGGCTAAAATGGAACAAAAGAACTATAACTGAGATCAAGTTTCTAGGAAGAATTCCTACACAAAAATCCATAAACCAACACAGGGAGGGAGGGAGGGAGGGAGGGAGAGAGTGAGTGTATTTATGGTTTGGCACTGCCCAAGACTCCAGGGCAGGGGAATAGCGGTAGTAGTTGTCATCCGGAAATCTCTGGTAGCCATCAGAGGCACTGCTCCACAAGTTGCCAGTTGTGAGACCCAGTTCTTGAAGATAGGCTCATGGGAGCACTTGGGATTGTTGTTACTACTATATACCAGCCTCCCTGCTGTATAGCAACTTCCCTGCATGAGCAGCTGAAGGCCATCTCAGAGCTGGCTGTGGAGCCCCTCAAACTTATACTGCTGGGGGGCTTCAACTTCCTGTTGCTGGGAGAACCCCCAAAGTGGCCCGGGAGTTCCTGCCTATATCCATGGTTGCCATGGGCCACTCTCAGGTCATTTTTAACCTGACACGGAACAGTGGCCATACTCCAAACATGGTTTTTCTTGTTAGAGCAGTAGCAATGTGACCTGAGAGAGGAGCTTTTCTTGACTCCTCTATCATGGTCAGATCACACCCTGGTGACTTTGAGGCTCTCTGATGCTACTCTCCTCTGCAGGGAGGCTGGACCCATCTGTCTGGTACACACTCAGCAACTGATGGACCCAATTGGGTTTCAAAGGGAGCGGAGCACATATTTTGCCTGCTAATCTGCTACATGGTCCTATGGAGGCCCTGGCAGCTGCTTTCCAGGGTGAAGTGAGTGATGCTATGGACATTCTTTTGTGGTCCCTGGAGGCTGTAGGGCCCTGAATGGGGAACAACAGACTTTAGCTGAACTCTGGTAAGACAGAGTTGCTGTGGATGGGCTCCTCTGTATTCAGGAGTTTATCATCTTTGGTTTTGGATGAGGTTGCACAACTCAGACAGACCTGGTAGGTAATCTGGGGTGGTGATGGTTCTGGACTCACAGCTCCAGCTCTAAAAGCATGTGGCAGGTGTGACTAGGAGGGCCTTTGCTCAACTTCATATTGTGTGTCAGTTATGCCCTTTCCTAGATAGGGAGGCTCTCCACTTGGTCACGCATGTCCTGGTCATCTCCTGTTTGGACTATTACAAGGCACTGAATATGGGCTACCCTTGAAAAATATCCAGAAGCTTCAGCTGGTAGGTTGACCAGTTGTGCAGGTCATCTTGGGTGCTCAAAGAATTACACCTAATTAACTTTTAGCATTGATTTTTAATTTATCCTTCTCTTTTAAAATTCTATGTACTGTTTTTATGTTTTAATATTTTATTTGTACACTGTTCAAAGTCCCTCTGTGAGGGAGAGGAGTGGTTTCAAACTTTAATAAATTTTGATAAATAACATTTTGATAAATAAAACAAATCTTTGTTTCTTTCCTCCTCTTAATTTCTACAGCTTTCCAAATTCTAAATATCCCTCCCTGAGTACACCACTTTTATTCCCCCAATCCTTGCTTGCTTTTGCTTTGTTGATTGACAAGATTGGCAGCTACTCTTGCCTTGTTAATTTATAAGTCTGGTGGCTGTTGATGGGTCTTGGTGAGGAGCTTCAGACCCAACCTATTTTGTCTCATTCATGTGGCATTTTTTCCTTTGTTTCCTTAACAAGATTCCAGGTTTATGTCCACCCTATTACATGCCTGCTTCATCTTTAGCTATGGCAGTTTCAGCATCATCTCTTAGATCAAGAACTACAAATATTTAGAGTTGCTAAATGTATTGTTAGGAAACTGCATTAAAATCAAGTGTGTGTATAACAGATTTCATTCCAACAACAATTCTTAAAGTCTTTGACGGCACATTCCAGTGTAGTTGCAAAGAAGTTTTAATAACCCCTCTTTATGCTCATCCATTTTACTTATATCTTTTTAGCAATCTTGAGCGCTTGGACTGGCCTCCCTCTTTTTGGAATTTAATTTGGAAATTTTGGTTTCCTGGATAGGGACCAAAAAAAAAAGTGGACCTCTAAAGTCTCTTGGTCTGACTTAGAATATATTTCTTAAATGCATAATTATAGAGTTATAATACATGTGTTCAGTCTAATGCATACTTATAAAATACAGTGTTGTATAGATATATGTAATATTTAAGTTTTTAATGGAAGTTTTCATTTTTTGGCTGTCTGCCTACAGTAAAAAATAGTACTTAAAAAAAAACTTTATTTCCCCTTTTATTCAGCAAAGGATCTCTTTAGAAATATTTACTAACAAAATATAGTATTTACTAGTCTTTTCCATAAATTTTTGCTGCAACGTGTTCTTAAATACCATCAGGTGCCCAAAAGAAGCAGAACAAATCTTGGTTTGATATAACTGGAACATTTATTATATACAGAGAGAGCTGGATTTTAATATAAATAAAATCACTGAAGACATTATACAAAGCTGAAGTCCCATTGTTAACTTGAAACCTCCAACCCCCTGCATCTAAGGATGGTACTACTACTACTAATTTATAAAATTTACATGGTGCTGAACTCCTAGTAACTTCACTAATTCAATATGATAGTTCTGGGCATAATTATATTAAGTCTCAACAGAGATTTAATTCTGGGGTGGGTGAAACTACTGTGCTGGTTCTCTTCCTTCTTATGGGACCAGTTCCAGTTGCTATTGATAGCGGGAAGGAGACCTAGCCTGTGACCCCTACTTTTTGGGCTGCCTCAGGGCTCTGTTCTCTCTCCCTTTCTATTTAACATATACAAGGGGCTGCTGGGTGAGGTGATCCCTTGATTTAAGGTAAGATATCAGTATGCGGATCACAGCAGTTCTGTAGCTCTACCCCAGGCCCCTTGAGTGATCCCATGGATGTCCTATCCCAGTGTCTGAGGGCTGTTGGGGACTGGAAGGGTGAAAACTGACTCCCACTCAAGATGAAGTGTCTGTGGATATGTTGACCCCCACCCCCAGGACAAGTATATTCCAGTTTTGGTTCTGGGTGGAGCGGCATTGCTCCAAGAAGACCTAATGTGCAATCTGGGGATTCTCCTGGATTTGCAGCTCCTCCTCAAAGAGCAGGTGGCATGTTGTGGCCAGGAGGGCCTCTGCACACATTGGGTTGTACGCCAGTTGTGCCCATACCTGGATCAGGAGGCCCTGCTTGCAGTAACCCATGCCCTTTTAACCTCCAGGTTAGATTACTATAACATGTTCTGCATGGGGCTGCCCTTGAAGACAATAAACGCATGCGCAAGATGGTGGCTTGAGGAAATTCCCCGGAGCTCTGGAGCGGCAGGTGAGGGCTCGAAAGGGGTCCTCCCCAGGGGTCTAATTACCATCTCGACCCCCGGGATGGTGAGATAAAGATCTGGGCATCCCCCGGGTTCCATCCGCTCGCCCAGGGGTCGCCTCTAGCCCTGTTAATAGCATGAGGAAGCTGTGGAGCCGGAGATCGCTCCGGCTGATGAGACGCCGAGGAACCAGCTGGGAAGCGGCGCTCTCAGCGGCTCGCGGCGGCGTTTCAGCGGCGTGGCGGCTTTTGGCAGCTCGCCTGTGCTCCGTTTGCCAGCGGAGCTGTGGACCTCTGGTCGACTTCCTCGAGGGTGAAAAAACTTGGACGGCTACCCCCCCCCAGAGCTTCCCCCTGCCGAGGAGCTTGCCATCGCTCCGGAGACGCCATTTCGGGCGCCGGCGAGGGGTGGCTGGGTGTGGGGGGGGTTTGCCGATTGCCGAGGATGCCGCTAGCCAGCTGAAGACCCGGTCCCTTGGGAGGCCAGCCTGGCCCTGGCGAGGGACTTGGACTGCCTCCTCCCCCGAGGTTCCCTCCCGCCGAGGAGCTTGACATTGCTCCATAGATGCCATTGCTGGGCGTCGGCGGGGGGGGTGAGGGTGTGTGTGCCGGTGGGCACAATGGCGCCTCTGCCGGCTGAGAGGCCGGTGGAGTTGTGAGCCCCCAGGGTCAACCAACATCAGAGGCCCTGGGGGGGGGGGGCTGGAACACCTGGCGATAGGCACTGGCAGCCGCTTCTTCGGAGGTCGACGGAGGAGCCACGAGATGTCATCTCAGGTTGGCCCACTTCCTCATGGGCGGAGGTGCCCGCGGAGGGACGGAGGAGTGAAAGGGGAACACGCCGACCCGGTTGGAGATATGGACCAGTCCTGCTTTTACCACCTAGGGTACTGGACTAGGGCTCTAACTTTCATCTATAGCCCTGGACTAAATTGTGACTCACAACATCAGTTACATTACCTATCACCGATGGAGGGCCTCATTGGAAGGCCTTTACACCAGTATGGACCCATTCACCTCGCCTGACTGGCGCCATCCAGAGACTGGACATGATGTTGTATTCTAAAGAGCATCTTCTTGCCCTGCGAGACCCCCCCCTCTTGCAGGCCTGGCCCTCCACACAATCGAGGGCCTATCTTGATGACGGGTCTTGGGACCCCGAGAGATGGCATGCAGCGAAGAGGGGGTTGAGGAATTTTATAAATGTGTATTTTTTAAAGCTCTTAAGGGGTCCCAGGGAGGGGAAGGGAGATAGGGTTGTGGGTTTGGGGGAAAACCCACAGAAGGGAGGCCTAGCACAGACCAGAATGGGCGGCGGGAAGGGAAAAGGTCGGGGAAGCACGAGGGGAGTCTATAACATCAGTACCATCAGAGGGAGGGGTAGATATGGTGGGAACAGAGGGCCACATCATGTACAGGGGGCGCGTGGCCGCTACCTTCGAGCAGTAGCGCGCTCCAACCCTCTAAGTTCTCTCCATTTGCCAGGTGGTCAGGAGCCCCAGGACCCGGGGTTTCGACTGTTTGTTCTGGTCCAGGACCCCAGAAATAACACACACTCCGTTCGAAGTATTCAAAAAAAAACCCAATTTATTATATAAATTGCCAATATGCACAGCACAGTTCGAAATGAAGCAATAAAGTCTTTTCAAATATTTCCAAAGCCCTGGGACGTCAGCCAAAGTAAGACCAGGTTCCCAGATAACAGACGCTGACTCACAGACCTTGGCTGGATTCCCGGATAATGTCTCCTTGCTGATACCAACACTTTTCTCAATACACGGATCT
>JANHGD010002936.1:164390-176451 GCA_027560375.1 Imantodes cenchoa
GCTGGGTGGTTATGTGACTGAGTGGGCGTGGCCAACTTGACGTCACTCACATCAAGGGTTAGGGTTAAACCCCAAAATAATCAACAAAAATTGTGAAAAAAAGATGGCAGCACACATGGACCGGCACAGACAGCACCGGAGCCGTCACACATAAATTACATCACCAGCCCGCCGCTACCAGTGTTCATGTACTGGTCCGCACTGGTAGGAACCCACCACTGATTGGGAGTATAATTATAAGCAGCATGTCCATTCTCAACTGCTGGGAATTTTCGTAGTTGTAAGCTAAAGAGATCTGGAGGGCATTAATTTGAAAAAAAAAAAAAGCTGGAATGAGATCTAATTTCTCCACTGAAAAATATAAATTGAATCATATCATTAGAATAGCAGAGAATATTTCCAGTGCAGACATGCATATTTAGTCCTGTGCTCTCTAGAGTCAAGATAAGGATAACTGAGGCAGACAAGATCTTTGACAGAAGAACTGAACGTGAAACGGCATTTTGTGGTCCATCCTTTTTGGTAAGAATCCTTCCTTTTCTGCCAAAATGGAGATATTAGGAAATGTGCAGCTAATTTATATTAATTCAGCTGTATTAACAATGAGATATCGTATCTTCTCTCAGCAAGGGTGGGGGTAATAATCAAAAGGATTTAAAGCTGGGATCTCCTTTAATGACCTTGCAGTTTTGGGACCTAACCATGGCAAAGATGTCACCAAATCGAATCCTTAGATCAGTTGATCCAGCCTTTCTTTGCCACTGATGACAAAAATACATGTATGTTCTAAAGAATTTTGCTAATTTTTAAAAAATTATTATTCCATTTTACCTCCCTTGCTTTCTCAATGAGTTTCAGGGCACAGCCTTCATTTTATCCATGCCGTAACCTTATGAGACAGCTGAGAATGTAGGATATCAAATGTCTCAATATCAGCCTTCTTTGTATCCTTTCTGTGACCCGTATAGGATGTCCCAGGCTGTTAAAAACATTTTCACCTTAGCAGAAACAAACTTTAAAAAAGGAACAAATGACCCGCATGAGCTAAACAAATTTTTTTTAAAAAAAAAAAGACATTCAGAGTTAATTCCTTTGAATTCATAAACATTTTCAAAACCTAAGACAAATTAAGAAAATAGAGCTGGTTTCCTTCGTTTCCCCGTCCCTCTGTGTTTTTAAAAAAAACAAATGCCTAGTCTTAGTTAACCAAATTCAACATTTCCCAGTGCTTCCCTACAGAAAGAAAATTTGAAAATAAAACCAATGGGAAAACGAAAAGGAGGGAAAGGGGAGGGAGAGAGCAAGCATTTAGGAGAAGCATTAAAATGAACATTTCCATTGAGGCCCGCAGATGTTGTTTAGTAGCCCCCGGTGTTTTTGTTGTACGTGGGGTGTGTGTGTGTGTGTGTGTGTGTGTGTGTGTGTAAGATTAGGGGGACCTTAGCTCTTAGCCCTGGCCAAATGCCCACTTGGGAAATTAATTCGGTTATTGCCTGCAAGCTCTCAGCTGGATATTCTTGTACCGTTCACATTCCGTTTTATAATCCTGCGTGGTTATTTCAGCTTACTTCTAAGAAAGCACCCACACTTTACATTATGCAGAGGTGCAATGGTTGAAAACATAATTAAGTTTTCTGTATTGGGCAAAATCTTTCGAACAGATTCAATCTCTACATTAAAAATGGTGGGATATTGTGCACAGCTGGATGAAGAGAGATTCTCTTCAAACTCTCCAAAATGATAACCCATTTTTCTTATAGCTCTAGAACTAATTGGTGGACAGGATATAGATCTCAGCTAAATATTAATACTTCCTGCAGTAAGAATTGATTAACATTGGACCTGACTATCTTTGAAAGTAGCAAGCCATTGTTTGCTGGAAGTATGTATAAGGCAACCTACCAGGGAAATCATGGTTGCATCTTTCATTAGAGATTAATAAGCTGAACAAAAAATTGGGCTAGGTGATTTCCAAAAACCTCTATGCTCTATGAATGGTTGCCTATACTGTATAACTTAAACTTTGGCTCTTGACATGGTTGTCTTCATTGCTTGTCTTAAAAAGTTAAAACTATAGTTATCTACATATTTATAGAGAGATAATCTCATTAAAATTAATTATAAATAAATGAATATAGAAGTATAATATAGGCCAGTGATGCAAACATATGGCACAGGTGGCATGCAGAGCCATATCTGAGGGCACGCGAGGCGTCGCCCTATGTCAGCTCCAGCATGCATGTGCGTGCTGACCAGCTGATTTTTGGCCTTCTTTTTAGCCATTTTTGCTCTCCCCAGGCTTCAGGAAAGCCTCCTGAAGCCTGGGGATGGCGAAAAACGGCCCAATGGGCCAACCAGAAGTCCGGAGGCTTCAGTGAGGCCTGTGCGCATGCATGAAGGGGGCAGCATGGTGGGTTGTGCACATACGTGGGAGGCAACGTGGGGGGTTGTGCACATGTGCAGGGGGAGGACATTGCATTAAGGGTGTGGGCACATGAACGCGCACTATTGCATGCACGAACACCCTTTTGGCACCCGAGCCAAAAAAGGGTCACCATCACTGATATAGGCCTTAGTTGGATCAAAATTAGGGAATTTTCAGGAAAGATTCAGTCATGGAAACTCATTGGTTATTTGGAGCTATTTATTTATGTCTTATCTTTTCTTTGAGTACCTGGAAAAAATAGTTGGGATATATACCAGATGAATTAATCATCTTAAAATACAATTGCCATCTTTAATCGATTCATCAGGTACATTAATTGATTTAAAGCATGTGATTGATTTGAAAAATTTCCTGATTTGGCAATGGATCTTTTTACATGTTTATTATTTACAATTGAAATCAGGGCTAGCTCAAGTCAAAAGACAAAATGATGTGCTGTTGAGACTGACAAGTAGGGTAATTAACTTTTATTCAATACTGATAATGGAAACATGTTTATAAGGATATTTAAAACCAATAATAGAGACCATCCCATTAGGATTCCATGAACAGTGGCAATTTAGCTTGGGGCAACAGGGCAGGCAGCCAACATAAAACCCATGAGTCAGTGAAAACATAGAAGGAGAGGGCACTGTGATCCTCTCCACATCATTTACTAGTTGTAGCCTGAGTCAACTGCCACCCTCTGTTAAAGAAGATTAATCCTGACTCAAATATTAGTAACAATGGCAAGGATCATCATAAAAGAGACATTCTATCCCGTTGAGTAATTCCTCTTATAAGATATGATTGCTATATCACACATTCGCACAGCCAAAAATCAAGAAGGAACACAGCATATTGTGGGGTTTTTGGGGGGGAGGGCAGGATGTAAATATTTCAGAATTGATTTTTACTGTTTACTTACTTGGGGTTTTTTGGCAAGAAGCATCAATGAATCCATTAGCTAAAGCTAATTTTTAACATGGAATTTTAATTTAAAGTGCAAGCACCAGATAGGAAGAATGTGTGTAACAATATATTTTCTATTTAAGAAATTCTGATATTGTAAACCTTAATTTATTGTGGCAATCTCTAGGTACAGTTAAAGTAAAATAGCCATGTGAAATTGAATTATAGACAGAATAAATAGACAGAATGATAGAAAAGTCTGCATTTGAATGAAATATAACAAGAAGCTTGAAAGAAGCTCCTATTTAGGAGTTAAGTAAAAACTGTAATGTCCTTTAAAAAAAGGGTTATTAAAGTAATGTTTGGTAAGATGGGTGGCATACAAGTTTGATAAATAAATAAATGATAAATAAATATTTGTGGCGTGGTTTGTGTATGGAATGAATATGATATTATCCCTGCATACTATCAGTCCACTGTATTTTTTCTTTGCTTTTTTTTGCTTTAACATAAAACACAGGAGAAAAGATCAGAAATTAAAAAGAAGAAAACTATAAAGGCAGAAAGAGGAGAAAAAAAATCAAGAATAAAATCAGAAACAACAAAAACATTTTTTTTGAATGAAGAAATCATTCATCTGAATTTTTAAGGACATGATTAAACTTTGACCACATGGCCATATTGATAGTCTTTCAATTTTATCAGCAGAGTCAGTTTACAAGATTGAAATAAAATTGTAAATCTGAGAACTCACCGTCTTTCCAACACTGTAGACAACTTTTTTTCACTCCCTCCAATGCTCAATAAATCCATTATTTTATATATGAATTATATTTTCATATAATGATAAGTCCTAAATTTCTGGTATAAAATTTCAAAGTATATTCACATCTTAAACAGGTCTGATATTTGTTACACCATACTAATAAATATATAGATAGTAAAACAAAATGGAGTAATAAACATGAATAAATTTTTAATAAAAATATATTTTATTGAGTTAGTCTCAGCATTATAAATGCCGCTTTACAATCCTGAGCCATTGACTCAGTGGGATAGTCCAACTCTTATTCTAGATTTCTTGAAAATAACTAATATCCACCTTTGCAATATTCTTAATTCCTTAAAAAAATACACTTTCAACATGGCATCATCTGATTGTGGCTTGTTGTAGCTTTTAATGAAAGAAATGCAACTATAGTAACAATGGAGTCTGTTCCTTGCTAAAATCTAAAGATGTAGAAATTTTCTAATTGTGCCCAGAATAGCATTTTGACTTAATCACTTGGCATTCCATAGAGAAATTTCAAACAAAATG
This sequence comes from Imantodes cenchoa, assembly GCA_027560375.1. Lineage (NCBI taxonomy): Eukaryota > Metazoa > Chordata > Lepidosauria > Squamata > Dipsadidae > Imantodes > Imantodes cenchoa. The sequence goes on from JANHGD010002936.1 coordinate 169,046, forward strand.
CCAAAAATCAGGAAAATTATCCCTCTCTCATTTATGAATACACTGTTATTTTCCTGGACCTTTGGAAACATTATATTTTTGGAAAAAGTGATCTAGAATCAGCTGAAGGCTTTCCTTTAAGGTAACAAACAAAACAGCATTTCTAGAATATTGGAACATATACAGTTAGACCTCGACTTATGATCACAATTGGAACTAGAATTTCCATCATAAATTGGTGCAGTGAATCATCATGTGATTGAAGCTGATTTTATGATCATTTTAACCACAGTTGTTAAGTGAATCGTGGGATCAATCGTTAAGCAAACCCAGTTGGCTTTTTTTCGGAAACTAGCTGGAAGAATGTAAATTGAAATTGTGTGCAGGATGCTAGAACCAGCCATAAATACAAGCTGGTTGTCAAGTGCCCAAATGGCAATCATGTGATCATGGGGCTGGTGCAAAACAGATCATAAATCACTCATAAATTTGAGGCTAGCATAACTTTGAACTACCATTAAGCATACAGTCGTAAGTCAAGGAGTATTTGTAGGCATTAGTCTCCTTCTTCATCTTCATTTTAGAATTGTCAAGGTTTGCTCTTATTCTTTCCTCTTTCACACAATGAATGGGGTAAAGTGTGTTTAGCATTTTGTGTGTTGCTGGTATGTGGAATCTTCATAAAGCTCAGGTCTTCCTATGTCTACTTCAGTCCTGTTGAGTTGAGCAGGACTTATTCCTAGTAAATGTGTGTAAGTTTGCCCTTTGCGGCCTAAATGTGACATTTAGGATTCTGAACATGTGATACTATTTTTAATGTAATTCTCCCTTCAGTTTCTCCTTTGGGCATGCTAGATTTTCAGTGCATTCGGAACGATTTATGAACTATGAAGCTGAACAGTCTATTAGCCATTTACTATGGCCTTTCGGGTGATTGACACAGCTGCCCATTTCCAATGGGGCAACACAAGCAGGGACTTTTTAAAGCCTCTGTGCACTGATGGGCTGTGCTTGGCTGCCTAGATGGGAAGCTGTGTAATCGGAACTCTGTAGAATGAAGCCCGACTTTTAAAAACCAATCTATACTAAATTATGAACCCTACCAGGCTGTGAAAGGTGACCCTTTGCAGCTCAGAAAAAAGTGTCACCTATTTGGCAGAGCTATTAGGAATTCTTCTGACCCAGCCTTAGCAAGTAAAGATAAGCCGCTTGTTCGCGAGTAAAAACAACCCCCCTTTTCAAACAGGGTAGGAACAGTCTTTTATTCACGTGGATAAACAAAAATCAAACATAATTAGTCCCAACAGACCTAGCCAAGAAATCAGAATTGCTTGCTATATCCCAAAAGCAAACAGTTGTCTGAGACAACTCCCAAACCCCTACTATTTATTTCGCAGTCAGGGAGGGGCTGGCTAGTGTCCATGTCTACTTTTCCTTGAGAGCCGGCTTATTGTTTTCCTTTGCTCTCCTCTCTTTTCCTCTCTGTGCATATGCACATCTGGGATGGGCCCCCATCTGTTCCTCCCCCTCACTCAGGTCAGGCCCCAAAGACAGCTGCCTCTCCACCTGGGGGAGGACGGAAGGCCTCAGCTCTGCCTCTGCCTCTGCCTCTGATGCTGTTTCCTTATCAGAGCTTTCCAAAGGCTTCGAAGATGGCCCAGGCTCTCCCTCAACCTCCTCCTCACCTGGCTCTTCAGCTACTTCTGCTGACAGCTGACGGGCCACAACAGATACCAGTAGATGATAGCTACCTAGATGATAAATAAATTTAAACTACTTTAAATGATCAGGACCAGTCAAATACTGGCCCTATTTAAATGGCCTACACAGAGCAACAGGAAGTAAGGAGATAGGATGAGACTGTAAGGACAAAGCAAGGAGAAATGTTTTAAATATATATATTCTATTTTTCAGCTGAGTGCAGGGAATTTTGGTAAGCTAAGTTCCAGGATGTGATATGTCATTGTGACTTTTGTTTCAATAAATGGTTTAAAAATGTTCTGACTTTTAGAAAAAAATACACTGTGAAAATAGCAGTGGTCGTAATAATCTTTATTTGATTTCAAGTTTGCTCTAATTTCTTCCTTATTTTCCATAATTTTAGAAGACAGCTGTTTCAGTTGCTAGTAGCGCAAACAGATTCTTTACAAAATGTGGAGTGCAATGTATAGCATTGGGACTATTCATCTGAGACTGCATTTCTACACTGTCTAATCTTATGCATCATTTATGGAAATGAATATTTTCCCCAGCCTATCCTTAGGTAGCAGCACTAAAAGATCCCGTTTCCAATCTCAAATGCATCAAAGATATGTTAGTTCTCTGAGATTCTGCAATTCCTTACAAAGCCCTTACCAAAAAAAAAGAAAAAAACCCCCACCCCAACACTTTTAGTTCATTTTGTTATATAGTGATAACACTTACTATGCAAACCAATGACAAAGCAGTGGGGTTTACTATGGATATCTCTGGGCAGTTTGTAATGGAATTTGAGAAGTGTAGTAAAAGGGTAATTATATTTGAATCATTAATCCTATACAGTTGTTGCTGAACTACATTCTGTTGCCTTCTATAGCACCGCAGCTAGTGCTATTCTGTGATGAGGTAGAATAAAATCTCAAGCAGACACTGTGCATTAGTTCCAGAAAGAAAAACCAAACTATTTGTAGCTTTTGCAATCATTCACTTACAGAAGAGACTGTTACACTCTTTAAATAACACACTTGGGCAATCAGTTCTTTATACATTGAAATAGCAGCATGAAGCCTTGGAGAACATGTAATTGAGAATAACAGTGAGAAGTTAAATAATCAAAGTGCCTGGAAAATAAAATATCCATGTCTCCTTTGGCCAAGGATTTCAGAGATCTGTTTTCTACCCACGAAAATGAAACATTAATTTTCTTTTTTCATTTCTTTTTTTGAAAAAAAACCATAGGTAGAAAAAAGCCCCAAGGACTTACTTACAGAATGAAAAATTTAAAACATTCATGTGGATTTTTTCTCCATGAAAACCATTTCATTGCAGAACATCTGCTTCAATAAATTTTGATTAGTTTTTTTAAATAGTAATTTTATTAAAGATTACAATGAAGAAGGTAAAAAGTAATGGAAATTAAGGGAAACAAAAGAATATGAAGAAAAAATAGAAAAAGGAAAATATACAGCATAACAGAGAAAATAAGAATATAGAGTAGTAAAGAAGAAGAAAAATATATAGGTGACATTTCCTTGTCTTCCAGAGCTCTAAACCCACCAGAGATCACTGTTTGGTAAGACTTCCAGGGAAGAAATTGAATATTTCTATAAATGATTACTGAGGCAAGATTATTATATGCACAGAGATTTAAAGATTCAATACTGCCCACTATGGAGGAATTGTGGGTGTTGACAAATTTAGCTGAAATTGATGAACTGACTTCTTTGATTAGAGAAAAGACATTATCTACATTAAAACTTGAAACCTCTTATGGACTCCTTTGCATAAAAATGAAAAAAAAGAAGACCATATATTTTATGGTTTTGATGATTAGACAGGAAGAACGATATGTAACTTTAGAGAGAGGGGTTAAATATATTAAAATATATTAAATATATTTTCTATGAATAAATGGCTCTGAAGAATATAAAAAGTTACTTCATTATATCTTTTTTCTTTGTTTTCTATTTTTCTTCAACTTTTTTTCTTTTCTTTTCTTTTCTTGCACTTTTTGCTTTTTCTTTGATTTCTTTCTTTTCTTCATTCCTTTACATTACTTGGTATTCATTTTTACTTTCATATTTACAAGTTCTTATAAAAATTATATACTAAAGAGAGAAGTAAGCTTTTTTCTTTTTCCAAAAGATTTCAAATAATTTTGGAATAGAATAACAGATTTTGGAGGTCTTCTGGTCCAACCCCCTGCTCAAGCGGGACACCCTATAACATTTCAGACAAATGGTTGTCCAATCTCTTCTTATAAACTGTCAGTGTTGAAGAACCCATAATTTCTGAAGGAAAGTCATTCTACTGGTTAATTGTTCCAATTAAGAACAATTAATTAAATCTTTATTAAAGAGAAATTAAGGAAATTTCTCTTTTTCTAGGTTTCTTCTCTCCTTGAAATGTTTCCATCCACTGCTTCTTGTCCTGCCTTCACACGCTTTGGAGAATAGGTTGACCCCTTCTTTGGGCAAACCCCTTAGATATTGGAACACTGCTATTATTTCACCCCTAGTCCTTCTTTTCATTAAACTAGACATACACAATTCCTGCAACTGTTCTTTGCCTCCAGTCTCCAATCCTTTTCCTTTTCTAATATCTCCCTCCCATTTTGCCTAATGTTCCTGATTTTGGAGAGTAGCTGTCACTTCTCTCTTTAAACCCTAGAATGATGCTATATAATGGTTTGGAATACAGAGCATTCCATAAGTATAGGAAGTAGAGCCAGTTTAATGATCCTATGCCAGGGCTGGCTCTACTTATGTCACCAGGGGGAAAGAAAAATCTGTGGAAAGAAGAAAGAAATCCCGCTGAGCTCCTTACTCAAGCAAGTGCTGAAAAACTTTACACAGGATGTGTGTGGGGGGTGGATGGGTGGGAATATTCAGCATCACCCCTTCCCTTTTGCCAACTGCAAACAGGACAGAGGTTTTTCAAGGTCATTTTCAGCACCTTTGACAATGGACCAAACATTTACTGTCTTACCATTTCCAAAAAACTAATGTTATTTGGGGAATTAAGATCCAAGCAAAGTAAATATTCCTTTCTAAACCTCTATTGAGGAATAATGGGACAGATCCATCAGCGCACACAAATTGAAGAAAAAGCACAAAATAGATCGATATAACCATACCACCATGCCAAGGATATCTTTTTGTTTAAACCAATTATCTAAAAAACTGCCAAATAGATCCCAAGAGAAGAGTTTGAATCTTCTGCAATAGCCAGGGGAAAAAAAGTCTTTTTAAAAAGATATTTTTGCTGCAGAGATGCAGTGAGTTTTCTAAAGAAAACATTTGACTGGATTATTTTGAGTTAAAGTAGAGGAAGCTATAAAAACCTTGTAAATTGGACCTGTTGTTTTAATTACCTCATTAATTTCAATATTATTTTTCAGAATGAAAAGGAGTTACATGTACTTTCCAGAGAACTCTGCCAGGAATTATATAGGGCTAGTTAGTTTTGAACAGTGTTTTAGGATGAATTAGTGAATGTGTGATAAAATACATTTTTTTTGTGTTACTCACAATAATTCTTTGCTGTATTTTGAACCAAATGACTTTTTTTTTGCAGTGTTCCATAAGGAATCACAGAATTATGCTGCATAAAGCTATTACCCATCTAAGGAATATTAAACATGAATATATTTAAGTCCCAATTAAAACATGTTTAGGAGTCTGATATAATTGCTGAATAGTAGAAAAACTCATGTATTTATTTCTTTATAACTGTCATTGATTAGGCAACAAGCTGGATAAAAAGCTGTGTGTATTTTATTCTCCCCTCATCCTCAAAAAACTATCAAAAGAAACCTTTCTATTGTCTCCTACTAAACCAAAAAGGATTTATAATTTGATGATATGTGATACAACCAAGCAGCAGCAAAGCAAGGTTATTACAGAGCAGGTTATCAGTAGAAATGATTTATACTCAAGGTAGTAGAAAATAATATAAATTTCTGAAAAGAAAAATCCAGACAGCACCCTGACACATCAAATGAAAGTTACTTGCTCCTTGGAGGATAATTCAAAAGCTTGTTTCCCAACCCACAAAGGTGAATTGTGCTGTTTCCCTTTTGCTGCGAAGAGAAGATTGGAAGACTAGACTGGAATTGTTATAAGATAGCGCGACAAACATATACACACACACTACAGAAACTTTTAAAACTTGTTTATATAATTTTGAAAGTTAAGGAGCTTTCATTTTAGGAAAAGCCATCTGAATAGCAAAAAAACAGGTAGAACTATTAAAGGGTAATAATTATACATTACTATTAATTAATAAGCCTCTATGAAATAGTGATAAAGAAATTAGTCCTGGATACTGAGAGATTAATCTACTCTGGTTATGAAAACATCCTGGGCCATTTGTGGCCAGTTACTTACCATGTAGGGTTGCTCTTATGAAGATAAAAGGAACAGAGATCTCCATCCAGTAGGGAAAGATAACAAATGTAATATATAACTAAATGAAGCTACACAAATGAGAAAATCCTGTAGCTCCAGAACTGTTTTCATGTTGTTGTTCCAAGGCTAAAATTGCTCAAATATTTTCAAGAAAAAGAGAATATTGCCTGTCCTTGATTGGCAGTGAGAAGAGACAAGTCTTTTCAGACTCATTTTTTCTTCCATCCATTCTTAAAGGAGGTCCTAATTCAAATTTTGTAAACAAAGAATAAATAAATGAGAAGATACTCCCAGTCTTTTAAATGTGTGAGCAAAAAATAAGTAAACATTCAACGGCTAACTAAAGCTTGGGAAATCCCAACAAACACAAATCAGGTGAGGTACAGAACAAGAGAAAGGCTAGGTCTGTGGGATAAGATGACAAACACAGAAGTCAGGCCAAAAACTGTGAACCCACAGGAGACAGAAAGTTGACAAGAAAATTGTCACAGATTGCTGTGAGAATATGACAATAAGGAAGGCATTCCAAGAAGAAAATGGATAGGACAACAATAGAATCAATGTTCTCATAACAAAAGGCAAGATTCTCCTAGCAAAAAAACTCATTTTGAGGTTATAGTTAAAGATCAACTTTCTTAAAAACATCATGACATCTATCTCCCAATAGGCATTGAGTTTTTGACATTTTGAGTTGCGCAGCTTGAAATAGCCACACCATGAATCTGAACTAAATTACACTAAGATGGTCATCTTGGTTGTATGGTTGTGTTGGGAACATTATTTATGCACAGAGTATCCTTACTCTTTTATTTTAAAAAGGTGAAATAAAAATAGGTGAAAACAAGCACATCTAGCTTGGACAGTTAACAATAAATTTCTTTTCTTTCTGGATCATTTTGTGCCAGCCCAAAAGTGTTTATATTTTCTTGATTAGATTAGAAAAGAAACAACATGGTTTATCATTCATTTCAGAAAAGAGGGAGAGAAGGGATTTGCTTCCATTTGGGTCAATGATAGGAATTTTGCACTGGGAATAATAAATTCATTTTATTACCTTATGTGTCACTGTTGGCTAAAATTACTGATATATTTTGTCACTAAAACAGAATTGTCCATCGTATGACCAAATCTGAATAGCTCTGGAAGAAGTGATTACCTAATCAGAACATCAATGCAAATTGCGTGAGTGCCACATAATGCATGAAATATATTTACATCTGAACTTCTTTCAATAAAGTATGGCATAGAGCAAAGCTTTTGTTTTAGTAATCTGTAGCATGGGAAAACCTGACTGGAAGTTTGTAGCAATTTGATATTTTT
>JANHGD010002938.1:87665-99577 GCA_027560375.1 Imantodes cenchoa
GCTTCTGCGCATGCGCAGAAGCCAAAAATAACGCGGGTGGCCGGCACGCCCACTCGCAAGAACTCGGGCTGTGCGCGCAGCCAGCTACCGGCGCTCCGGTAGCAGAGGTAAGAGGAAACCGCCCCTGGATACTACTGTATATGCTCAGTTTCTCTTCTACCCTTTCTGCACTGTTTTCATACCTTCGACATGGCTACTGAAAAATTCAGAGCGAACGAAGCTGTGTCACACAATTTAGAATACACAAATTAAAACAAAAGCCCCCTGTGTTTGTAAAATGTGACTAAAGCTGGGGAAAATGTGTGCTCATGCATGGGCGTGCAAATTCAGGTGCGGTTGCACACCTGAGACTTCTTCCTTATTAAATATTGCAGCGTGAATTATGCATTTAAAAAAAAGGAGACTAAAACCTTTTAAGCTCATTGTCATCTTCTGTTAAAACAACAACAAAAATAAAGAAGTGTTTTGCCTTCAAAATAAGTCTTTGGGAGGGTTGCCATGCTATTCCTTAGGTATTTACTGTTGCTTCATATGCAGCAATTAATTAGTATGGCAAATATTATCATAGTGGCTCATTAGAGAGTGTAAAAAAGAGGCTGAAAAAGTGTCTTATTTATGAGAACAGACATGGGAACTCATCAAAATGTTCCTAGCGGAGGCTCATTTTGCATTCTGCCGTGACAGGCCCATCGCCACTATCACAGTCTGCATACTATCCATAACTGCAAAGGGAATTTCTGATGGAGGGCACTGCTTTGCTTGCTTCAATGACATTTATTTCTCAGTAGAAACACATTCAATTCCACGTAGTAATAGTACTTTAATAACAGCTGAAAATATGTTTTATGGTGGATGTTGATAACTAAATGCTTATCCCATATATAGAAACTCGGATAATTGGAATTTCTCATAGCCCTGGATGCAGCTGAGGCCACTGGAGAATACCTTGATACAGAAGTTTAAAATCAATAGACTGTTCTGGGTTAGTTTTCAGTGATCTGTCCTCTGCTTACTATACGATATTTGTATCATGGATTCTGCTTCCTGTAAATCTAAGGTCTCCAGCTCTTGAATGAAGGAGGAGATAAGCAATTGAATTTGAAAGATTCTTTATGCAACAGAAAAGCAATTTTGTTCCTTGTTATCAAAGGGCAGGAAACAACCTAGCAAGTGAATGCTAAATATTTATAACCCTGGGGCTTTTAGTATATCCTGGACCTATAACTGACTATATTTTTTTGATAAAAGATTAGCAGTAGGGGTCCTGGAAAGCCAAGTGACATTTGGCTGAGCAACTTTGCTGGGAGCTGCCTCTTCCCTTGTTTCATCCACTTTCTGTGAAAATTACTCAGTGGGATTTCAATCTGTTGTTTCCCTCTAAATGATTTTCTAAAGAAAAGAGATGATGTTACCATGGATGCTAACTTAAATATTAACGTCCCAAAGGATAAATGAAACGGTGGCGAAAGAAGAGTAAGGAAGCACTCGGATTGGAGAATATCACAGCTTTGTTTCAGAAACGAGAACAAAGATCGTTTGAAACTGATAGCCTCATCATATAGTTTGGACCATTAGATCCAGATATGAAGTAGCTTCATTTGGAGTCTACACACTGTCGCTTCGTTTGCTCTCATTAGCACACAGGGCTTTGTTTTGATTTTAGCAGTAACGCTGCTATGGATTTACAAATATAATAAAAAGGCAACTGGTTTTAAGCAATCGAGGGATGATCTCACAGACGTTGAAGAGATCAAGTATTTTTATTTGTTGCCACTCAAAATAAAGGCAGTCCTTAAGGTCCGACCACAATGGAGGCCCCCCCACCATTTATGTTGCAAAGTGAAACATTTGTTAAGTAGTTCTGCCCCATTTTACGACTTTTCTTGCCACAGTTGTTAGGGGAATTGTTGCATTTGTTAAGTGAGAGACATGGTTCACTTTTTGTGAATCTGGATTCCTTGTCGGTTTGTCTTGTCAGTAGATCACAAAAGGGGATCGAATGACCCCATGCAACCATCATAAATATAAACCAGTTGCCAAGCATCTGAATTTTGATCATGTGATCAAGGGGATGTTGCAATGGACGTAAGTTTGAAAATGATCCTAAGTCACTTTTTCAGTGCCATTGTAACTTTGAATAGTCACTAAGTGAATTGAATACCTACACAAGTCAGGGTAACTCTGCTTAACATCTGAAAACAGTCAAAATCAGCTAAAAACTTCTTGGTAGTAACTTAAAATGATTATTGCGCATAGCTAAATCACTTTTCTCCAGCAAAGAGCAGATCTTCAGACTACATGCATTCAATTCTCTTAGAGTGATAAGCTACAAGGCCTAGATACTGTAACAGGTAACTCTAATGTAGTACATAGTATGCTTGGCAATACAAATGTCTCATGTAGATTAGGAATAAAGAATAAAGTCTTTGATATTTAAGAATTTAAGCTGCATTCAAAATTACAGGGTTTCTCAGCAAAATGTTTTGAAATCATATTTGAAGTAAACTATTAATCATCTCAGCATATAACCATGCAATGGTGCTAAACCCTGCTCAGGTTATGTGTTCATTTATTTAAATCTCAGTCCAATCACAAGGGGCTCTCAGAGGTTCAGAGGCGCACAATAAATGTACACTATCCAAGTAAGAATGCAACATAAAATACAAAACTTTGTAAACAATAAAAGAAGCCACCAGTCCATAAACTTAACCAAGTTCACCTCACAGCCCAAACGTCATCCAAAAGAGTTCCATTGTGAATTATTTCCACAATTTGGGTTCCAATTTTTTTTACTACCATTCTGTGGGTGTGGCTTTAATTTTGTGGGAATGGCTTAATTTTGTGAGAGTGGCTTGACGGTCATGTGATTGGGTGAAAGTGGCTTGACGGTCATGTGACTGAGTGAAAGTGGCTTGACGGTCATGTGAATGGGTTGGAGTCGCTTTGCGATCATGTGACTGGGTGTGGGTTTATTAGGATAAGGCTGCCATGCAGAGGAAGGCAGAGATAGTCCTTGACTTATACCACAATTGAGCCCAAAAGTTTGGTTGCTAAGCAAGAGCGTTGTTAAGTGTATTTCGCCACATTTTACTCAATCCAAAACACTCGAAGCAAAATCAAATCAAAAATCCCCCCCAAAAAAAAATTTGGGAAAAAAATGCAAAAAAAAAAAAAATGGCGGTGCCCATGGATCGGCACCGACCGAGCTGGTTCAGTGACATCATTGTGACGTCGACAGAGGGTCGCTACCAGTTCGGGCGAACTGGACTGAACCGGGAGGAACCCACCCCTGTATCTAGAGTGCAAAGTAGAAGCCAACCCATATCTACAAGGAGACCATTCCCAGATTGGGATTATCCGAGTAATGGAGCCTCTGAAATCCATTCCTCTTTTCCTTCCTAAATCAAATCTCCCAGACCAATTCCCATGGAAGAATGCAACCTTGTAGGCAACTTGGTACCAAGCCATAAAAGGTTTTATGGATTAGCCACAGCGTTTTAAATTGCATCTGTAAGCCTAACATTGTTGAAGGGTGGGTCATAAGTTATTTTTCTATCACTGCCCATATAAATGCCAGTATTTGCTCCAAAATCTTCCATGTATTTTGGAACTGAAATCAATTCAAATTACTTTGAATTTTCCGCCTAAGCAGAGGGTTGGACTGGAAGACCTCCAAGGTCCCTTCCAACTCTGTTGTTGTATTGTATTGCATTATACTGCAATTATTTCAGGGAAATACATATGGTAATTATTTTTACACCAGAAATACAAAGTCTTTCATTCAAATGTAATTCAATTAGAGTCCTACAATCTCAAAGCATTTTAGTTTCTGCATTTTCTATGACTTTCTCTGTTTTATTGTCCCACCAGTTCTTGCTTGCAAGCAAATGATATTTCTTGCTGAATTTTCCAGTGCACCATTGCTGCTACTTTGTCATGCCATTCATAGTTTGTGGTCAGTCTGTGCGATCTTCTTGCAACAGCTAATAAGGTGGTTCACTGATTTCTCAGCTTCTTTGCAGAGGCAGTATTTGCTATCTGTAGCTATCTTCTCAATTCTGGTTTTGTATCCACTTGTTCTTAAGGCTTGATCTTGTGCAACTAAAATCTGCTCTTCTGTGTCTTCTTTTCAATTTTCAATTTTTTAGCCATTGACAGATCTTGTTATACCTGCTTTGCCTTTTTTTTAAAAATATACTGGCCATGTCATGTTTTGCCTTCTAATGTCTATTTTCTATTCTTCATTTGGTATTCTTGAAGGCCAATTTTATCTCTCCAATACTCAGCAAGTCTTCCTAGTATATTAACTTCAGTACATTTTTTTCACTGTCCTTCAGATATTCTTCCAATATCCTTTTTCTTCTTCAACTGTCTAGTGTATTTGCAACATTCCACCCCTATATTTTCCTTGGTAAGAAGCTGTCATTATATTTCAGGTCTTCCTATTTAGGGCCTACAGTTCTGCTTGAGTCTAATCCACTTTTCTAGCTGTGTATCTAAGTATTACAATTGAGCAGGTATTAATTGCCTTGAGTTTGGATTTTAAGATCTTGTTTAGTCAAATGATGTACTCAACAATTTCTAACCTTTTTAATTTCACATTTATTATTATTATCATCATCATCATCATCGTCGTCGTCGTCATCAATTAATTCTTGAATTTTGCATGCTTAGTTCACATGATAAAAACATTTCGGTCAATTTATGTTTTGAGTTTACAAAAGGTATCCAAATGATTTTTGAATGCCAGACCAGAACATGATCAAATAACACAGTTTTAGAAATAAATGCCAAGGCTGAGGTGATTTTTTTACCCACATCCAGCTTCTAACCTTAATAGATTACTCAGTCTTCCTTTCAAATATAACGTAATGTACAAATTATTAGCAACTGTAACATATTTACCTGACGGCTACTGGCTTTCATAGAGCAGTTTATATTTCCATTTGTCTCATCATTACATCATCCCGTGGTTTTCTTTAAAGGTTAAGAGTGTAGAATGACTACATGGTTGAAATCTGTCTTTAACCAAACCCAAATAATTTCACAATAAAAGAAAATAAGGAAAAAAATCCAAGGCTTTTACAGAAGAAGTCATTATATAATCAAAATAATATATTCTAGGAGAGTTAAGAGACTATCAGGGGAAGAATCTGTAAATTTATTTATTTATTTTGTTCCATTTATAAGCCGCCCACTCCCAAAGGACTATATCTGTAGCTATCGTCTCAATTCTGGTTTTGTATCCACTTGTTCTTAAGGCTTGATCTTGTGCAACTAAAATCAGCTCCTCTGTGTCTTCTTTTCAAATGATCAGATATCTGTTATTTATCCTTGCATTATGAGTCACAAGAAATTACTATCTCCATCTATTACAGATATGAATTCCACTGATTACCAGCCAATGTAGTTCTATATCCACAAACGAGAACATTATATGTTGTGGTACAAATTCATTGTGGGTGGGTGTGGGTGTACAAAAATACACACATACACCCCACTGGATTCTGGAATGCTCTTCCAAGCAAGGCTGTAGGGATTTATAAATGGAAATAATTTAATATTTTATTCTATAAGAAATATCCTTTTAAGAACACATTATTCTACAACTAAAATTTATTTCAGTTCATTAAGATGCAGCAAAATAAGTCTATCTTTAAAAGTATAATTTCCAATGTCAGAGTAGCAAGAGGCAAACAAGTTTAGAAAATAAAACTTATACTAATAAACTAACTACATTCCTTAAAATGGAAAAACATGATAAAATCCAACCAGAAACAAGAAATTGAAGTTCTTACGCCAGAGGTAGCAGAAGCTTCCTTTCATACTAAATATTGACTATCCAGATGATATGATGCTGAACATGAGTGCCAGACCTACACTGAAAATATACACTTCAACGACCATCATCACATACAATTTGTTATAGATTGTTTGACTGTTTAAATCCAATTTTTAAAAGGAAGAAAAAAAATAATATAAGCTAATATGCAGTAAGAAAAAAAATAAAAGAGAAAGCTAAATGTGAAAAAAGGGGGAAAGTGAAACAAAAATAGAAAAGAAAGAAAAGCGATACAAAGATATTCTTCCAATTTTCTTTATAGCAGTTAGAGCTACAATTATAAATTTATACAAGTCTCTTCTTTCTATAATCTATCCTATGATCTATAATATTAAAATGTTCATTTTTTTTCCTGCTTCACACAAAACGTCTATAAGGGGATTTCTAGTCAGCAATAAATTTAGATAGCTGTCTTTTCTCTGATTAAAAAAAGGCAATTTAGCCATCTCCGCATATTCCATCATCTTCACCAGCCACTCCTCCATTGTAGGTAATGCCAAATCTTTCCATGCATTTGCATATGATAACCTTGCTGCCAAAATTTTTAGCGCATCTTGTACTTTTAAACACTTTTTTCACTTCTTTTCTGTTTCAAATTTCAATAAGATTGTATTTATTTAGCAATTATGTATTCATCATTTGTACCCAAATGAAAATATATATATATTCATACATACCCTTTCCCTTAAAAGCTTAAATCTCTTTTTTAAATAAAGCATTACCTGAATTTTTCATACTAGAGCTGTTCAGTTTGGAATCTTTGATGACCAAGTGTTTAATCCAAAGTGTAGGGGCTGTAATTTCTGAAACACAAGGATAGGCTTATAATTGTTTAAAAAAATTAGATCATGATTTATATTAAAAGTACCATGAGACCCAGAAGATAATCATAATAAAACACAGTGCACATTAAAAGCATATTAACAAAATACCAATATAGGTAGGTAGGTAGGTAGGTATATAGGTATGTAAGGAGGTAAGGAGGTAGAGAGAGAGGTAGATAAGACAATCAGAGAGTGAAAAACATTTTATCTTCAAATGTTTGTGTACAAATTTTCCCAAAATGTCCCATTTTCAAATGCAAGCCTGCTGTTTCATGTATGAAGTGGGCAACCTTGAGAATTTCTGAAGAATTAGGAAATAACTTTTTGTAACTACTTATATACAGACATAATAACACTCCTTGAAGCAATACTAGTACTGTACAGCATATTATTCTGGTAAACCTACTTATTCCTGGCTTATGATATACCCCCCAAAAAATATAGTATATGCCATGTAAATTGTACAGGAACTATGCAGTACAATGTTAATTTTCTTCAATGTCACAAATCATCTTACCATGATTCCAACCAATGCACAAAGAAATAATGTGCATAAAAAGCAATTATCTAAAAACACAATTTGTCTTAAAGTAAAATTTACTTACTTTAATACATAGTCATACTTGACATTTTCTTTACAGAACATTACATTTTGGGGACTGCATAAATTAAAAAAAAAACTACTACAGAAGCTCTTACCTTCTCCATCCAAAACTGGCTGTGTTTCCATGGTGGGTGTTGGTTTTGAACCATCATCTGAATTGAGAGTTAAAAAAAATTGAAAAGAAACTACCATTATTGAGGTAAATACTATCTACTCTCCAGTACTGTTGAATAATTTGGGATTTTTACATGGCCCGGCCAAGTCCATCAGAAGAAAATCAGACATATAGAGAGACAGAAAAAAAGTACAAATCAGAATACAAAGGCAAAGTAATTTATGGAACTGGCTAAAAGTTTAGTAAAATACTGAAACACTTCTTTAATTCTATTTTTTAAAGTAGATAATATTCCCACTTATACTTTTATCATCAACAACTTCTGTATTGCTGAAGTATGAAAATCATGCGGGTCAGGGGTAGGTTCTAACTTACTTCGCTGCCAGTTCGGTTTCTCCTGCGCCGCATGGGTACAGCACGTGGGCATGCTGCATGGGTGCGCGTGTGTATGCTCAGTAGCAAAAGACCCAAAAAATTCCCCCCAAAAGCCAAAAATAAGATGGTGACGCATGCGCAGTGCCAGAAAGTCGGCTTCTGCGCATGTGCAGAAGAAATAAAAACCTGGAAAAAAATCCTTCCCCCCCAAAAAAAATAAAATTCAATTTTTTTTAAAAAAGATGGCGGCCTCCAAGGACCGGCACCAACTGATCCGGTTCTATGACATCACCAGTGGGTTGCTACCAGTTTGGGAGAACTGGTCCAAACCTGGAGGAATCCACCTCTGATGTGCATTAAGTTTATCTCACATAATTTAGCTCTTCCTATAGACCTCTTCTTAATAAAGATCTTACATGATTTTGTGGATATAGTGACCTCAAAACAAATAATCCTCTGCATTCCCAAAAACATTCCCAGGTTTTTGGGAATGCAGGGACACAATCCATTCACAAACTCACTGCAGCAAAACGCTGGATTTATGGAGGCTTTCCCATCCTAATAAATAACGGACAGGAGAATTGGAACAAACTATTTGACTGCAAAATCCCAGCTGTCCCAAGTATTTTTTATTACTTTTGTTTGAAGGGTCTTAATTTTTTAACCTTGTCAGCATCAAATTTAGAATCAAATTTTCAGAAAAACTTTGGTAATGACCCTATTATTTCTAAAGTTTACAATGTAAATGATTTCATACTAATGTAATTATGACAGAAGAATATCTAAAACATATTGTACACCACCCAGAGCTCCTCTCTGAGGGAGATGGATGAGAAAGAAATAGGAAAAATAAGAAATACATAAAGCAATAAATAGTGTTGTTCCCTTTCTTTGTTCAGAAATGTTTGTAATTCTAGCCTATATCAAACAACATTTGAATTATATTAAAAGTCACTACAGAATGAAGGAATTGCTTACATTAATCTTCAGTTTCTGTCCACAGATGCCTAGAAATAAAGCCATATTAGCTTCTTGTCTTACTTTACAAACACTGGGTCTAGACTGTGAGGTCTCCATTTTACAGATATATCAGCAGTGCAATATTGTCATTGTAGCATTCCATTGCATGTATTTCTATAAACATGGAAGAGATACAATCCCCTTCCCAAGCGTTGAAATACCTACTTATTTTATTATATAAGAATATGGATGAATGGGTGGATAGTGAACTGGCATTTTGGAATATTTGTTACAAGCAAATAAATAAATGCCAAATAAATTCTGTATTAAATCCTTAAATACAGAAACCTGTATACAAAACCATAACAAAATACTTAATATGCAAGACAGAATTTTCCTCAGTTTTTGATTGTTAGTATCCAATGCTGAATTTTTGAGATTCAGTGCACACAATTACCCACAAAGAAATACCAAGAGCTGGGAGAAGGGAAGACTTATATAACTAATAATATTTTTTTAAAAAATAATACAGAAAAGGTGATTAAAAATGTACAAGGTTATATGTTATAGTGTTGCAGGATTTAATCAGGATGGGTTAAGATTTATACTGTAAAAGATTTATTTTATTTTGTTGAGTTTTCATAACTGAATTTTCAGTTTTATTACAGTGTACGTATGTTGTCACATTCATAGATCTGTGCACATGTAAGGCATGACACATAGTTTTTTTTTCTCCTTGTTGATACTCAGGAGTCAGGACCATGAATTGGGATTTCCCTAAAAAGTAGAGAAGTAAGAGCGCTTTAGTGGTCTCTGAGCTTGGTTGTTTTTTTGCAGATATTTCATTACTCAAATTATGTAACATCATCAGTGCTAGGCTAACATGTTGATATCACTTAGTTTGGCTAATGAAATGTCTGCAAGAAAGTAATAAAGCCCAAGAAGCACCAAGAACGCCCCCCCCCTCATTTTAATCCTGAGCTAATGTTCTCCTTTATTAGTAGATAATACACCTTAAGTCAACGCTCTAAAATGACAATTAGCAATGAGCCTAGAACGAGACAATAGAAAGAAAAACTATGAAACAGAAAAAACGAACATGTAGATATAGCATTCAAAAGCAAACATACAAAAGCAACTATTGTATGGAAGAATCAGAAGTTATAAAAAAGCAGCAAGATGAACAGAAAGCACGAAATATATTTAGAAGGCCAGTGAATAAGGAATGCCTTCACATAAGGAGATTCCACAAAACGTTGGTCTGTAATTTTCAATATAGATGCCACAGCTGTCTGCCCCAATCCTACCTCCCCTCTATTCAATCTCTCCCTGAATAGGAGAAAGGAAGCAGCCACTGTTAAATGCTGAGGATTTATGTCAGACACAAGATCCCGTGATAGGTTGAAATAAATATTGGGGAACCCCTGCAGCTATGAAATTGGATGAAGTTGTGATTTAAGCCTTAGAAAAGGAGAAGAAGAAAAAAGAACCTACTACATGGAGCATGAAAATAGGTTCACAGAAGTAGCAAGACAACACTGACAACATCATTCTTAGCAGTCACTTTGTGAAAATGGCCAGAACATTTTTTTCAAAACTCTAATTATCCCCAGAGACCAAAAGAGATTGCAAACCTGTTTGTTATTTTGACCCGTAAGAGGTTAAATTGAGATGCAGAGCATAATTATCAATCAAAATATGATGAACATGACATCCAATTTCTAAAATTGTATCTGCTTCTTACAAACACTGTCTGTGAAAATTGAGGCAACATGGTGTAAGAACCATCAACCAAGCCAGAAAGTATTTCTAGAATACATTAGTCAACCCTCCTTTTCCCTCACGCGCCTCAGAGCTCCCTTGCAGGTGCACTGATATGAACGAAGTGAACTGGGAATATTCTTCATGCTTCAAACGCTTTGTAATTCAGCATGGTGAGTGTGTGTTTGCAACAGACAGCAAAATTCTTTGGTGTGTAAGAAAGGCTGTCCCATGCACAGGCAGCTGGAAGTCCCTTCGACCCCTGATGACACAATTCAAAGCCTCTTCTGTTTGGCTTTTTGATTTCTGATTGACATAGTCACTGCTGGCTGGAGATAAATGCCATTGGAAGGATAATGTTGATCCGCTCCAACTATTCTGATGAAGGACTTTCTTCTTCTTCTTTTTTTGAATAATAAACAAAACAAAAATGGTGTGCTTAAGTCTGAATAGAGCTCAAAACAGAGAAGTAGCATAGTGGCTTTAAAGAGGCTGGTAAGTCACTTGAAGTGTTAATTGTCTGGGTGTACAATGAGTTTATTCTGACTGCAGACAAAGCACTCTCTTTCTCAGGGTAGAAATTCTTTAAAAGGGATATATCAAAAGGGCCAATAGCTGCTGGTTTTCTTCTTACAAATGGCATCATTTGGGCATTGCTTTGAAAATCTTGACTCCTAAAAACTTGGATAGAAGTGCCATGGCACTGAAGAGTTCAATTGCCAAACTTTACTTATTACTTTGGACCATGCAGAAATTCGGCTAACAGTGCGTTTAAAAATGATAATCACACCTCACAGCCATGCAGATCATACATTGAAGGAAATTATTAGGTATTTATTCCCAAATTACATAGGAATTACATACAGTAGTCCTCAACTTACAACCAGTCATTTAATGATCATTCAAAGTTACAATACTGAAAAAAGGTGACCTATGACCTGTTCCCACACTTACTGTTGAAGCATGCCCACAGTCACATGATCAAACTTTGGGCGCCTGCAACTTGCATGTATTTACCATGGTCGTATGATGGACTTAAGACCAGTTGTGGTCGTAAGTCAAGGACAACCTGTATCCAATTTAAGTTACAGAGATACTGTATGAAATCTACTGTAAAGCTTAGAATGGCACAGATTGTGTATGCAAGATAATACACTGTCAGTTACATCCCTTAGTCCTCTGGCTCTTTTACATTATGTTCTCCATTTGCTAATGTTCTTCTATTAAAGTTTGTTCCGTGTGAGAACCAGTTATTTCTTTCAGTTTCTCATTTCTGTAAGTCAGTCTGTATCAGTTATTCAAATTCTTTATGTATTGTGAGGCATCCCATCCCATTAAGCAATTTTAGATTTGAAACGAAGTTTAAGATTAGCATTTGGGGCATTTTTCTCCAATAAAATATGCAATTTTATTTGCAATTTTGCTAAAGCT
>JANHGD010002939.1:79928-96785 GCA_027560375.1 Imantodes cenchoa
CCATGACAAAATTAAGATATTTATTTATTTATTTATTTATTTATTTATTTTGTCGTATTTGTAGGCCGCCCAATTCCCAAAGGACTTTGCTAATGCTTATAAACATAAACATGTTTGCTAATGTTTATAAACAGAAACATTAGCAAAGTAGGTACAGATAACTTAGGCAATAGGACAGTAGAACAGGGACGGTAGGCACAATGGTGCACTTATGCACACCTCTTAGAAGAGTTTTTCAGGTTCATACAGTACGGGCTCCTCCTGGCTCACAGCTCACTCTCTTCACACAGTGGTGTCTACAGAAAAACACCTTCTCTTAGGCCTATTGTGAGAGGAAGAATGTTCTTCAGGGCTCTGACATAAATGTGACTGTTCCTGATTGTTGCTGTCAGGTTGCTTTATAAAATACAGAGTGTGCTGCTGTAAAGGCTGACACTGGCAAAGCCACAATGCTCAGGCCAGAGAGAATATGATATAAACATGGAACAGGTATCTCTGACTCCCAAGGCCAAGAAAACAACAGCTAAAAGTCTACTGAATAAAGAGTGGGAGAAAGGGATTAGCATTTAAACCCTGCTGCTTACATCCACCCACCCACCACTTGCATACAGCTTAATTCCTACTTGATGTGGGAGACCCATCCAAAGCAATTGATTTATCAGCATTTAGCTCCTTGATGCATGTTTAATTTTCTGGAAAGCCAAGACTGATCTTGCCACGCCTGGTGAGTAGTCCGACATGACAAAGACAACTTGATCTTCCCATACTTCAGAACTTCAGAATTCACAGCGATGAATTTGGAGCAATAAATCCGTCTCTGCTCGACGCTTTCTCCTGCTCCTGGGTCTAATTTGCAGAGCTGCACAGGAACTAATATCCTCCTGATCTGACAGGAAAGGAAACGACCGCTCTGTGCTTCAGTTTTATTGTTCAGATATCAAACATGAGATGTGATCTTTTCCTCTGGCAAAGGTGATAGGAAGCCCAGTTGGTCAATCCCCTTAATGGCTCTTCCTCCAGACCTTGGGAGACTGGAGGAAGAGCTGAAGCTAAGTATCAATCAGATAAGAGGCAGTTAAGCCTGCAGAAGGAATGCCCTAGGAGGGACGCTCACTAGTTTCTTGGACTGTAAAGGTGATGGGGGAGGGAGAGATTTTCAGCCTTGCAAGATGTTGTTAGTGAAACCAGGGTATCTCAACCTTGGCATCTTGAAGAGTTATGGACTTGAAGAAGTGTGGAAAAGATGCTGGCTGTGGAATTCTGGGACTTGAAGTCCATACTTCTTCAAGTCACCAAGGTTGAGAAATACTGATGTAACCTTACAATTAAGATAGAATTAGTACTTCTGGGTGTGCTTTTGCTCCTGGACTATCTCGCAAGACTGACCCCCCAAAATGTACTTTTCTCTGCCGAACAAGATTTAGGAGAAGAATGGAGAAGCAGCATTTGATAAAAGATCAGTGCATTTTCACTGCGTGTTCCAGAGGAATTTCTGGTCCCCATGTCATCCCTTTGCTACAAATTCATTGAGATGAACTAACCTTCCAAAAAAGACTAGGTTTAAAAAAAAACCTTAACAATAACATACTTCCATTGGCCTCTAGAACAAGTGCAATGCTAGACATGAGATGAGCTGTGTATGCAATTCAGAACTGGTTTTTGAAGTATTAACTCAGCTTCTGAGGTTATCATTTACATAAAGTGGGAGCCTCGGTCTAAGGGGTCTTTTCCAAGTCAGCAAATCCGCCCTTTGTAGAAGCAGAAACAATGGCTAATTTTTAGGCAGGAGAAAATTGCCAAATGAAATTACATCTTGCCAGATGCTCACTAGGTGGCTCTAGGAATCATTCCATTAATCACAGGGTTCGATATCAAACAAATTCCAAATGAGACTAATTCATGCAAACAATTGCACTAAATAGACACACACACACACACAATTTCATAAACGTAGAAGGCAGTCTATGTTTGCCAATTTGCTAACATGAATCTACAGCTGCAAAAGGCATGCAAATTGCAAAAAGCCAGATAACTGACGTATCTGCCACATTCCGCCTTCAAACTTTAATGCTGCAAGGACTAGAAATACATAATTGTTTGTAAAATCCCCAGAATTGCTTAGGTGAAATGGATGGCATAGAAATTGAATAATTAAATAAAATCTGATTTTGCCATTAAAAAAAAAAAAGCTCTTTTTAAGATTCTACTGGGATAACATGGAGAGCCAGTTTGCTGTGACCACGCTGTGACCACTTTCTGTGACCTCAACTTGCATTAAAGTCCAATATTTTAAGAAGCAATGATCTATCCAAAGATACGTAATTCATCCTAGAGTGTTTCGAGAGCCAATTTGTGTAATGGTTAAGTTTAGAAACCAGGAGATGGGAGTTGTAATCCCACCTTGGATAAAAGCCATCTGGGGGTGACCCTGTCCCTCTTTCTCAACCCTGGGAAAGAAGCAATGGCAAACCACTTCTGGAATCTTACCAAGAAAACTGCAGTGACATGTCCAGTCAGTCAACAGGAGTCAAAAACTGGCTTGAAGGTGCATACAAATTTCCCCTTTAGGATTACCACAATTGAAAAAAAATAGATAAATTAGACCTTCGGTTTTATCTAGAACTCAACTGTGCATTGCTACCATTCCTTCCCAACCAGTGCATTCTCTCACGCAGTGGGTCCTACGGTTTTCAAGGGCACAATCTTGTTAATCCTCCACCAATCAAAGCGTCCATTCCATGACTGCTGGCACCCTTCTAACACTAACAAACCTACTCTGAGATTTACACTCCATATTTGGCATGCATCGTACTACCTAGCTTAGAATAAAAAATCAGTTCCCTGGGAGATCTGGCCAGTTGGGTTGATTCCCCATGGCCTTTCTTTTGCACACATACAGACTCATTCCTGAGCATTACTTCGTTAAGAATTTAGCAGGTGAAGTTGAACATTTTTGGTTGATTTCCAAAGGCACAAGACCTCACAGGCCATCCCATGAGGAACACCCGTGGAGGAAAGCAAGTGGTATAGTCTTACAAAAGCAAGAAAGCAATTGGTAATATCATTTTAGCTCCTTTCGGCACTCAATTTCTTTCCTAATCAACACTTCACATGCGCCACGGTGTCTCATTCACAGGTCACCATGGCAACCCTTCCTCCTCTTGCCCCCATTCTCCCAACCCATTTCTTCTTTCTGTCCTTTTTGCAAAACCAGCCTCGTGCTTTGTCTTCCCATCACTAATACTAATTTGTGTGCCTGCATCCTCCAGTAGGTCAGCCTCCAGGGACAGGAAAGAGATCTGGCAGAGCTCCTACTGCCCAGAGAAAGGACATGGGCTGCAGATTTGAAGGGCCAGAAACCACCCAGAGAGAGACATCAAGGACAGATTTAGACACCTTCAACTTATGAAATTTCATCTGACTCTAAGAATCAAGAAAGCGGATGAGGAAAAAGGAAGCAAAGGGGATCAACCTGGAAACTTAAGAGAAAAGCATGGAAAATAAGGAATTCTCCTGGAAATAAACCCTTTTGTATTTATTCCTTCGCTCCTGGATTATCAGGCCCCAAGAACCAAGAATGACACATGGAGTTACTTAGGAATAGTTTCCTTTGTTGTTCTTCCCCTATAGACAGAATCTTGCCAGATTAAAGCATCTATTTGCATAACTGCACTTGGGAACTTCTAGAGAGGAGATATTTTAATCCTCTTCCTGCTGACCGAACTTTTTTCTAAGCTCTGCTACCTCTTTGCTCTCTGGATAGCAGCCTCTCCATCCTGGGAATGGATTTAACTTTGGACCACTGTTCTCCAATTTGCAGGCAGAAGGAGAGCCTTCCCCATTTTCCCAAGAAAGAGCAGTTTCAGAAACACTTGCTGGCCATCATTTCAAAGGAATAAAAATAACGGCCCAAGAAAATCCTCCAACCTTTATAGTCGCGATAGTCCTCGATTAACAAACATAATTAACATCATTAAAAAAGCACAACAAAGAATGTTCTTTCTGCACCAACTCAGAAAGCTCAAACTGCCCAAGGAGCTGCTGATACAGTTCTACAGAGAAATAATTGAGTCTGTTATCTGCACCTCTATAACTGTCTGGTTCGGTTCTGCAACCCAACAAGACAGACACAGACTTTAGAGGATAATCAGAACTAGGGTACAAATAAGCAATTAGGAAACAATCAATATTAATATAAATCATAAGGATACAAGCAACAATTTACAGTCATACAGTCATACGTGGGAGGAGATGGGTGATAGGAATGATGAGAAGACTAATAATAATAGTAATGCACCTTAGTGAATAGTTTGACAGTGGCGAGGGAATTATTTGTTTAGCAGACTGATGGCATTCGGGAAAAAACTGTTCTTGTGTCTAGCTGTCTTGGTGTGCAGTCCCTATAGCGTCGTTTTGAGGGTAGGAGTTGAAACGATTTTTGTCCAGGATGCAAGGGGTCAGTAAATATTTTCACAGCCCTCTTTTTGACTCGTACAGTATACAGGTCCTCAATGAAAGGTAGGTTGGCAGTAATTGTTTTTTCTGCAGTTCAAACAAAGGACATCTTTGGCCATTCCTGCTTTGCAGAACTGGCTGTTATTTCATACTCATAATACTGTGGTGACTGTAGGATGGTAACAATATTTAAAATTGTAACACAAATACCATAAAATCACAGTGCATATCTTCTGCATTTTGTCAGAGTGCACACAGTATGACTATGTGAGACAACCCAGGAGCAAATAAACTAAACAGAGGTTTGTATTTAAATAGTGGTTTTATCTACAAAGAATATATACATACATGTACTTTAGTCAGACCTCAAACAAACAGCAATCAGCAATTATAGCACGGAAGCACACACTGAGAGAGAGTTACGCCCCCAACAGGGCCTCTTCTTATTACAGGCTCTCAAAGTGATATCAGCCCAAAAACCTTGCTGACTCATTCCCAGCATTATATCATCATAGCAGCTGGTCAGCTCTTAAATCATTATCCTGACACATTTAATGTAGTTTTAAAAATAGATATTATGGAACTTTTACATGCAAAGATTCTGTGCATCTCATTTTGTGAGTGCTACACAAGTGAGTATTACTACTACTAATTAGAAGTAGTCCTTGATTTATGAACTATCATTTAACCATCATTCGAATTTAGGACAGTCTCAGAAAGGGTGCTTTAAGGGGCTGTAAAACACTACCAACTGTCATGAAAGGGCACACTGTCCCTTCCCCCCAGTCACATGATTGCAAGCTGGATATTTGGCAACCTGTTTGCACTTAAGCCAGTTTGTCCAACGCCTTGTGATCATGTGATTGCATCTCAGAGTTTGCCAAGCTCAGTTCACACTCTGCAGGTCAACAAAGACAGCAGGAGACAACTCTTAATTAAATTATCTTTGGCGTTATTCTCAAGAGATAGTCAAAACAGACATCAGTAGTATCTCTGCTCACTACCCAAACAAGATAAATATAAATGTATAAATATAAACTTTCAAGAGGCAAAAGAAGCAGGAGATATTTTATACTCAGGTATACTGTAGTTTAGGGTCTTCAGAGAAAGATACAGTTCTCAAGAGAAGCAGAGAGATGCCCACCATTGTGTTTGCTTCTGTGATTTCAATATAAATAGAAATTAAAACCGGGAGATCCAAAACTTAAGTGGTGATTTAAGCAAACTTACAAGACTGTCCAAGTTTGTAGAAACTAACAGAAAACAAAACCTAGGTGCCTCTAAAAAAACAGACAAGGATCTCTATCCAAAACTTCAGGTAAATGGGTATGTACATAGTATTGGGGCAACTGAGCCAGGTAATATTATGGGAATCAGTTGGAAATTAAAATGTAAAATAGAAAATTGGTTGAGCTCTTAATATCTTAGACAATTTTGATACCTACCGGTAATGGTCTGCTACTTGGCATTCTGTGAAATGCAGGACATGTGTGTGTGTGTACATGTGTGGTGTGTGAATATGATATGTGAAGTATTAAAAGGGAAGAGTGTTTCTTTCTTTTCCCAATCTCCAGAAACCCAAACCTACAGGACATTAACATCCTCAGGAGATGGGGAGCCACATCTAAATCACAGCCTTTTAATGCCACAAAGATTTTTGACCAGTGAGAAATTAGAATCTTCCCCCTTTGCTCTTCCAGATCTTCCTTCCTTGTCATAAAATTCAAAGTGTAGAATGGCTTTGATTGCAAGATTCTATAATATATATATATTGGAAATTAAATACATAAATCTTTAAAAATTACCTCAAATATAAGAAGCTTCAGAAGGCCAGACCCTTTATTTAGCCATTTTTATTAAAAGAAAGGTGTGGGAACATCTATCAACAGATTTTATGGCCATGTTTCTAAGTTTAGCAGAGGGATGATGATTTGAATGACAAGTAAACAGTGAACCTTTTCTAAATCTTTACTGTTACCCACCTTCTCAAAAACCACCTCCACTTAATTATTTTTAATAACTGATTTGCTTTCTTTAGCACACCCTTATAGTTACATTGACTTATAAATCTTATTGTCTGTCTTCAGATCTTCAATAGGAAATTCCATTAAATTATTTTTTCATCTCAGAAAAGAGAAACAACAATAGCTGTCTCTTTTTGTAAAAAGATTTGTATACATGAAAGTCCTAAACTAATAAAAGCCCTCCCTTACGATTAATAAAGTGAGCTATTTCTACCAAGGGTAAACAGAAATACTAGTTCCACTCCAGACACATAATGTGAATTTCAATGTTTTGTTAATTGACTTCTTATAGCTCAACCACATGTTGCTGCTATTCAGTATCTGTTTTCCATATTTTCCTTTTGGGTCTTCCACAGGGGTGAAATTTAAAAATTTCCCCTACCAGTTCTCTGGGTGTGGCTTGGTGGGTGTGGCAGGGGAAGGATACTGCAAAATCCCCATTCCCTCCCCCCCTCCTGGGGGAAGGATATTGCAAAATCTCCATTCCCACCTCACTCTGGGGCCAGCCAGAGGTGGTATTTGCTGTTTCTCCAAACTACTCAAAATTTCCACTACCGGTTCTCTAGAACTTGTCAGAACCTGCTGAATTTCACCCCTGGTCTTCCATCTTCTCTCAAGTAGCCTTTTTAAAAACCAAAGATATAATATTTGTGAAATAATTTCTACAAGTTTAGGTAGAAACAGCACTATTACATTTTTTAAAAAGTAAGAAAAAATCCTTAGACTTAATTATAGATACGATGAAGAACTTGTTTTTATTTCTTGCTTATATAGATTTCAAAGCCGGAAGCACTGATTAAATGGAAATTATTTCATGTTTTCATCAACTTGGGGTCCAATGGGAAACCTGTGTAATGGCTATACTGTATTTAAATGTGTATTCTCCCACACTCTTATTTTTATCATTTTATTTATCTTGTTCTTATTTATTTTTTAAAGTTTTTATTACCAGTAGTTGTGATTTTATTTTAACTACTGATTGTATATCATCACAATCATGGTTAGTGAGATGGGAGGCTATATAAATGTGTCAATTAAACAAACAAACCTGTCAGTCTAGTGAGTCTAATCTAATCTATTTCACTGTTTATGCATCTTTCATGATTCATAAGGGAATGTGGCTCTCTTCCAACGAATAGTTGACAAAACAGTTTATCTGAATTTTCAAAAGCTATAACTGATGATGAATTTTTCCGCCAAAATTATTTATGGTAACATTTTTGGTATTAAATATCAATGGAGATGTCTTTCTTTTCACATTCTATAAGTATTTGCTGAGAACTATGGTTGATATGATTATTTTAAAAATGTTTTTTTCTCAAAATATTAACTAAATCAATATAATAATCCTCTGTTATAAATGGTGGGATTTCTTAAAATCCTATTTCTTTACAATATGTGCTTATATGTCAGATATAAGTGAAACATTAGAATTTGAATTTTCCCTTAACTGAAACAGATTGTAATGGCATCTTTCTGTTCATTTTCACTCTCTCCTTAATTTTTACTTCTAAATCTTTTTCCCATACTATTTTAAATCATGCTTGAGAGTTTGCAGTTATTTCTAAAATTATCTGGCAGATGTTTGAAGGTCGTTCCTAAATTTGTGATGTAGTAATTTGCATATGTTCTTCAAAAGCTGTGAGCTTTTGAGTGTTTATGATATTAAACTGTCAGAAAACATATAGTATTTTATGAATATGTATCCAAAATATGAATATATATATTTCTTTTTTCCCCCCCAACTGGTTTCCAAATATTAAGTTTTGGTTAATGTAAAAAAGCTATATAATACTGGTCCTCCTTCCTTGAATATTAGATGTAGACACATCTGCGGAGAAACAGATGTCCAACTGCAGAAGTAAGGTCTTTGTGTGGGGGGGGGAATGGGGTCAATGTCTTCAAGTACTACACTTAAGAGTGAATTTCATCCAAAGTATGGTTCAATATTTGAAATCATGTAATGGAGCAACACATCTCATTAATTAGTACGACTAGTCATATTTGACTCCAAGAGTTTTCCATCTTTCTCAATACCAGAAGTACATTTTAGATTCATTTCTTATCAATTAATAGTACCATGACTATGGTACAGCAAAATGCAGCCAATGGATCCAGTAGAAAAATATAATTGTTTGTGTCTTCTGACATTGCAAAATAAGGTTCAAAATATATGAAAAACAATGCTTTACAAATTGTTAAAAGGTGAGTTTTGTGGTGTATCTCCGTTCAAATTGATAAAGCAGCCATGTCTTTTTGAGGTATGAGGTAAGCGTCATGGTGGTGCAGTGGTTAGAATGTGGTACTGCAGGCTAACTCACTGCTCACACTTGGAGTTCAGTTCTCACCAGCTCAAGGTTGACTCAGCCTTCCATCCTTCCCAGGCTAGTAAAATGAGGACCCAGATTGTTGGGGGCAATATTGTATGTTGACTCTGTAAACCGCTTAGAGAATGTTATAAAGCACTGTGAAGTGGTATGTAAGTCTAAGTGCTATTGCTATATTAGTTTTGTAGCTGTTTCACAAAGTCTGCAAAAAACCCACAGCTATTTCTTTGACAAGAAGTCGAAGAACCCCGTGCCTTCTGAAGTTCATTTTTTGAACAGTGCTAATCATTTTTAATACATACTCTCAATAGCTAAGAGTTTATTCTGTTGAATTTTTAACATAGGATCCTGAGATCAAGTTCAACTGAACTCAAGGTTTCTAAATAAAATGGTTGAAATCCCATACAAATTTTCTAATACTATATCATGTGATAAATTAAAGTTACATAAGCCACAATTTTTTTAGGTAGCAGCATTATAGCAACAACCAATATACATATAAAGACAAATATGCTGCCAATATATATAGAGAGATAGTTTAGTGTAATGGTTACAACATCAAGCTTAGGGATGGGTTCTAACTTACCTCGCTGCCAGTTTGCTTCCTCCTGCACCACGTGGCTGTGCCTCATGGGCACATGCATGCCCGCTTTGCGTGTGTGCGCATGTGCAATGGCAAAAAAAAATTTTTTTTTTTTAAAAAGGCGAAAACAAGTTGGCGACACATGTGGAGTGCCAGAAACTTGGCTTCTGCGCATGCGCAGAATAAGAAACACTCTGGAAAAAAATCTGAAAAAAAAAGATGGCGACACCCACAGACCAGCACCGACCAAACTGGTTCTGTGACATCATCGTGATGTCACTAGTGTTTTGCTACCAGTTCAGGTGAACTGGTCCGAACTGGGAGGAATCCACCTCTGATCAAGCTAGAGCCCAAGAGACTGTGAGCTCTAGAATAATAGAATCATTTTTTATTCTGTTTCTCTGTTTCATCCTTCAAATTTCTTAAGTCCTCAGTTCCATGATGTTCAACAAAACTTTTATGCTTATTCCAACAGAGTAGAACGCCAATTTTCTGTAGTACTTAAGTCTATGGAGATTCTCAATCATGCAGATCATGGTTGTCCCAAAGGTGCTTTTTTCAAGAGGCACTTGTTTTTCTTTTTTCTTTGAAGATTTCTCATCCAAGAAGCTTCTTCAGCTCTGACTGGATGGTGGAAAATGGAACAATTTATACTCCTTGCAGATAGTTGGTCATTTGCATTCTTTCAGAGAGTTATTGAGGCTACTTAGTGGTTTATCTGTTTCCTCAGAATCACCTGATTAGTGCATATGGGTGTAGAGCGTTCTTGGAACTGTTGAAAGGAAGTAGCACTTAAGGTATCAAACTAGAAATCATGTGTTATATCATCATCTTAGGTACAAAGTCAGTTGGGTGACTTTTGGCCAATCACTTTCTCTCAGCCCTAATAAGGAGGCAATGGCAAACCACTTCTGAAAAACCTTGCCAAGAAAACTACAGGGACTTGTCTAGACCTTCTTCATGAATTGCAGAGAACTGGACAGATGAATATGTATGTTTGTTTGCACGTATATATGTGTTATCACATATAATTCAGCCTGGCTTTAGAGGATAATTCGTGCAAAATAATAAAAAAACATGTACATGTGAATATGCACACACACATTGAATACAGTTGTTTTACTGTAATCTGTAGTTTTACATATGTATTTTAATAATATTTTGCCTTGTACCTTTTAGGCTTTTGTGTTAGTGTCTTAATTTTCCTAGTTTAGCATTCTTCAGTGTACAGATACAGGCAAACAAGTCCATGAATGAAGCAATCAATGAGATATATTTGGAACAACCATTTTTCAAATATTACAAAATGTAATACTAACCCCAATGATACCTCTTCCGTTTTCAATGTTTAAAAACCTTAACCAATTCACAAAGACAGACTGCTTGCTAGGAAAGCTCCAGAGTTTTGCCTTATAAAAGTATTTATATGCTCCCTGTCATCGGAAAATTACATTGAAGAATTCCCAAAGAGTATGATGCAGGCCATTAACTTTTTGGCTGTTCCTGAGATTTCCAAGATAAAGGAGAAAGGCAGTAAGATTTGAAAGAAACTGACAAAAATCTGGGGCAGGTGGTGATTTGTTGAGAGTAATAGTTGGAACTCACAGATGGGCACAGCCAGAACAGGGAAAGAGAGCTACAGCATCTTTTTCTACAGAAAAAAATGTTAGAATCCTTCTAGCCATGGCGCCAGAATGATACCTTCATAGAACACTTTGGTTTCACAAGGAGAGGACCACTGTACGGCAGCAAAGAATTAGGGTCTTTGCTGCTGTCTGCGTAGTATTAGGCATCTGGATTTTTGCAACATATCTGGTATTACTACAGCACTGAAATGATAAAACGGATTCTAACCCTGGAATTCTAGTTTAACTGGGAAGAGGTAGCTCATATTATTTTTCCAGATAACCGTATAATACCTGCACTAAGCCTGCCATTCTCCATCTGGCTTGAAAGAAAATGTGAAATTTTAAATTTTTCATCAACGAAAGGGATCAATGGACATAGTGTCTGGGTTCACATATTATGCTAATAATGGGGTTTTTTTTCCAGATTGTGCTAATAATATGATTTATTTGGTTTTGACTTAATGTGAAATCTGAACTCAACCACTCATACATGATCTATAGTATTATATGTGAACACTATGGTTTGTCTGTTATTGTATGTATGTTTTTTAAAAGATCAAGCTTAGCGTGATGCGTGAGTCTAGACATACCAGGCTGTTAATTATGCTCTGTATTGTAGGAATATACTGCTTCTGTATGCATACAGAACAACTATCATTTTATCAATTTATGTTTGTATTAGAATTCTTTGCATTGTAATCAATCAGAGTCTTGTTCTCTACTAAAAAATATCAACAGCCAAGCAATATGTTTGCATGGGAACTGTTGGATCGGTTTTCACAATCGTTAGAAAATGCCTGAAAAGATGGCAGAAGGTAAACTTTCTATTCCACCTGTCAGTAATAAAATTATGTTGGCCAGAAATGCAACCTCATTGTATTCATTGTGATACAAGGAGATGGGTGGAATAGAGTAAATATTCTAATTAAGTACTCTTAGTCTTCACACAAGTCTACTACCATATGAAGTCAGCTTTCACTATTCTAGATTTAGAGGTGTTTCTTCTCTCAAAAGATAACTTGCTGTACAAGCAATCTTGAATTCTTCATCAATATGATTGCTATTGTAATCTGGGACTGGGGTCTTCCCCAGGACTATTGTCTTTTTGTTGGCAGGAGAATCTGATTACATTGAGCCAGGCTTTATTTGACAGGACCTCAATAGCATGGTGCTGCTCTATTTGATTAGAGAGCTACTATATTTTTCGGAGTATAAGATGCACTGAAGTATAAGACGCACCTAGATTTTAGAGGTGGAAAACAAGGAAAAAAGTATTCTGAACCAAATGGAAAAAGCTCAGGAATGGGAGTTGAAGCCTACAAGTTTTAAACTTGCCAAGTTTAAAGACCCTTGCATCCGTAACCCCTAATCCAGGGCTCTTCAAATGTGATAGCTTTAAGACTAGTAGACTACAACTGCCAGAATTCCCCCTCCAGTCATGTTTGATAGGGTAATTAGAAGGCAAAAACACACCAGTTTTTTTGCAAAACTGTGGTGGGCAAAAGGTCTGGGAAGCCTGCAGAGAACTCCAAGGTGCTGGGGGATGGCAAAAATGCCCCCATTTTTCTGAAAAACGGGCCGTTTTTCATTCATTTTTTCACAAAAATGTGAGCATTTTTGCCTTTCCCCAGTCCCCAGGAGCTCTCTGCAGGTTTCCCAGATCCTCTGGCCACCCAATTTGTGCAATAAACTGGGACAACCCCCCCCCCGTTTTTCACAAAAATGAGACATGGGGGCCAGGGGTGGGTTCATACCGGTGTTGCACCCTTACAGTTGTCCTAGAAATAGACGAGGGCGGAGCTTCTGGACAGCAAAAATGGCTGAATCCGGTGTATAAGACGCACCAATATTTCCACCCTCTTTTAGGAGGGAAAAAGGTGCGTCTTATACTCTGAAAAAATATGGTAGGTGGCAAAGAGAGGCCTTCCCCTTGCCAAACCACAAGAGAAATAACAAGAAAGTGAGGAGAGGGCCAATTCTTTCCCTGAAATGTTGCATGGAGCTGCTTTGTGCAGCTGGAGATCTGCTGGAAAAAAAACCATCTCTCCCCACTTCTCCTCTTAGGATGACAAGGTGCAGTGGTGGGTTGCTGCCGGTTTGGACCGGTTCGCCTGTACCGGTGGCGAAAATTTGCACCTGCTTGCCGAACTGGCAGCGATGGCTAGCTGTCCATGCCCCTGAGCCAGTTCTCCGGTTGCCGCAGCTGGCAAAAAAACCATCTTTGCGCATGTGCAGAGGGTAATTTCCCTGATGTGACGCAGTTGCGCAAAACGCGCACTTCCATTGCGATGCGAACCACTAGGGAAAGTAAGTGGAACTCATCCCTGACAAGGTGGCAAGGAAGCTGACTGTTTACTTCCCAGTCTCTGATTCTGCAGAAATGAACCATGTAACTGAGTATCTGGCAGAGAAAAAAAAATCAACCAGCAATTGCCAGTCAGACCCCACCCCCCAAATATCTGAATACGTCATGTGAAGAGGGGAAATTAGTTGAATAGGATCTTACTTCATCTCATAACCTTATGGCCAGAATGGAATTCAAGTAATTGTGTTATAGTTGTGAAATAAGATTGACAAATCCAGAGAATCCTCCCCTTTTATGGATCATTATTCCCTCTATTAATGCAACAGTACAAGATAATAGGAGTTCCTTTCTAAATTTCCTATCTCATTAGATAAATGATGTATTATATTAATCCATTCTATATTTCCCTTATTGTTGCCAAGAAAACCACAGAGACCCAGACATGGCCATGAAGTCACCAAGAGTCAAGTTCAGCCTGATCCAATCTTGACCCGTCACAGAAATTGTGGCTTCATGTTGGGAAGATATTCATGGTGGACATGTCACATGTAACAACAGGAGAGGTCTTGGCCCAAATAGAAAGGACTGCCTCACTGCAGCCAAGAAGTTCCAAAGTGTTTTCCCTAGACTTCAAACTCTCCTTTATCTAACACAAATCCATTCTTCTCTCTCTCTTCTTCACACACATTCATATTCGGTTTCACTCACTCCCTGCTCCTCAAGCAATTTAGACATTAGAGAACTTCCACTGCTCCCAAGAGAGGTTCATGGCCATGCAGGCAATTCGGAAGGAGATACCAATACTCCAGAAAATAAGCCCTGTCAAAGAATTCTCTTTGTGTTACAACTAAGCCTTTTAAAAGTCGAAATGCAGCAGTGGAAGATTTCTTTTGATGAGTTCTTAATGGAGGAGAAAGGATTATCCTTCCTGAATAGTAAAACCTATTCCTAAACTGCACACATTAAAATCAGTCTTTTTAAAATCTACATGCGTGGGAAGAATAGCTCTTTTTTCCCTATAGCTGCTAATGGAATATGTGGGTGCTCCATTTTTGTTTTTAAGAAGAGAATGGGCAACCATTTGTCGAGAATGGTATGGTGTCTCCTGCTTGAGCAGAGGATTAGACTAGAAGTCTTCCAAGTTCCCTTCCAAATCTGTTATACCAAGGGTGTCAAACTGGCAGCCTGCGGGCCAGATGCGTCACACACAGACCACGCCTACTTCAGCTCCGCGAATGGGAAAAACCTAATGAAACATCACGTGACGCCACGAGTTTGACACCTGTCTGTTATACTATTATTGTAAGAGTTGGGCACAGGAATCTGGCGGAAAGAGGATACGGAAAAAAAAGCTTGCAGTATCTGGGAAGCCTAAAGGCTGGAGACTCACCATTTCTGAGAAATACAAATATCGACAAATAAATGGTGTTTTTCAAAAAAATGTTCTAGGTTCTTGGCTTTTTTGAGTGATACTTCGATTAGTTCTGTGAAAATACCTTTCTAACAACATTAGTAGCTTCCATAAAGAAAGAGAACTCTTTTCATACAACAGGTTTTTTAAAAATTTGAATATTTCCAATATGATATC
The DNA here is from genome assembly GCA_027560375.1 of Imantodes cenchoa. Lineage (NCBI taxonomy): Eukaryota > Metazoa > Chordata > Lepidosauria > Squamata > Dipsadidae > Imantodes > Imantodes cenchoa. The sequence continues at coordinate 94,839 of JANHGD010002939.1, forward strand.
ATGAGTATATTTCTGAAAGTATCCAGTGACATTGATGGTTGTGTTTAACAACAAGGCAAATAAAATCAGAGAAAGCATCACAGTCAATTTTATTCCTACGTATCCATTAAGGCTCCCGTTTTCTTCAAATATTGACTGATAAAGCTTCCCCATTTCTGTTGATGGATCAGAGCAATATGAGAGCTTAGGATACAAATCAAAGAATATAAATCATATTTATCAATTTATATTGATATCTGAGTAACAGAAATAAAATTAGATGCATAAAAGGCATGTCAAAGTTAGCTTTGATTCCTTTTAAAAATAGTAAATGTGGGGGTTATATCTGAAGAAAAATGGGAGAAAGAAAAATATCCTTAATCTAGTGATTTCTGTTAGATTTTCATAGGCAAAGAAGAGTAAACCTTTCCACAGAAGTACAGGACACATATTTAATACAGCATATTACCTGAAACCAATTGTCCAGCAGCTTTCATAATTGTGCAGAAATCTGAATGACAAGTTATCGTTCCTGAAATTTCTTGAAACAAACAATCTTAAAGGAAGATTGGATATTTTGCTCTATTAATATGGCAAATACAGTCACTACCACAAGTATTGGTATGTCTCCATTAAAAGAAAAATAGTGACTTTTATGTTATCTGTCTTTCAAAAGTGAGGTCTTCGTGGTCATTTACTTGTATCAGTTTCAACTTAATTTCCAGCAAATTCTTTGGGGAAAAGTGGACGGATACCAATAGTACTTTTGGCCGCATCTGTAAGATTATTCAGACTTTTGGTTTAGTTAGTTCTGTGTGGTTCCAGAACATTTTGAATGTGGCACTTTTAAATTGTTAGACTGGATCTCAGTGTAACAAGAGATTACTTTTGGTGAATTCATTATTAACCCTTCCTGAATAGTAAAACCTCTTCCTAAACATTGCAACTAGGCTTCCCAATCTTTAGTCTGGTATTCAGGGCATCTTTTAGATCCCAGTTCAGAAAAATGGCCAACTATGCTACACTGTTAAATTTTTACTATTTTACTAAGTGTGTCCAGATGATGACAATTTTCTGATTGTCAATCTTCCACATTCTGATTTTTTTTCTTTGCTGTTTTCCAAACTTTTAGCACTTACCTCTTCAAATCACTCCAGCACCCCCAATTCCTGAACAACCATCTATATCCACTGCAAGAAAATACACCAGATCTCAACTCCAACACACCTTTGAGTAATGCTTCTGCCAATTTTGTTGCTTCTTGACCTCTCTGGGCAGATATTAAACAAAGTGCTTAGCTGCTCTTTGATCATTATTAAATTGCTCTATAATAAGCCAATTTCTTCCTTCTCCAAATATTTTCTGTGTAATTTGATTCAAGACTTGAATCTGTCCATACTGCTGATGACTTAGAATCTGCCAGTTGTAAGCCAACATGAAACAATATAGCATAGCTTTATGACACGCATATTGTTGCCGGGTGCAAAGTAACAGAGCCAAGAAAAATTACAACACACAGAACTGAACACAGCCAAAGTGTAGTGGAGCATAATGAAGCACAACTAAAGTGGCATTAGGTTTTTACTTGGATAGCACTAGAAGTGGATTAATCTATAAAGAGGCATTGATAGCTAATTATTTTGAATACCTGCAATTAGGTGCTTTGGGGGGAGGAGATTAAGCCAAAAGCTTTCTCAACACATAGGGCTTGCACTGGAAGATTTTTGACTTTGGAAAATATAAACCATTCCTAAGATTTTTTCCACAAAGAAAGGAGATTGATATCTTAATGTGCTTCATACTTTTAAAAACATTTTAACACATAAGCCAAAGATCATTATGTTAATATTATTATGACCATATACTGAGTGTAACTAGGATACCAAATGTTTTCTATTGCCTCATTTTACAAAATACATACCTGTAAATTAGCCTCTTCAATTTAGCTCATCCTAATGTAAATTATAC
>JANHGD010002939.1:128632-139220 GCA_027560375.1 Imantodes cenchoa
CTGTCCTGCTATTGGAGCAAGAGAGAATCTGGGAAGAGAGAGTGAGGCTGACTATGCACACCTCTCCCTTACTTTAATCCAATTCACACGCAAGTATTGACATTCCCTCCAATTCCCGTGAAGATGTCAAGGTCCTCTTCGCACATGATAGACGAACATCATCATACATACATACATACATACATACATACATACATACATACACACATATGATTGTGTATATATTTATACACACACACATATATATATGTCTCTCATATAATTATATAATATAAATTAATATAGTACTTTATAGTTCACTATTTACAATATTTCACTATGATTTAATATAGCTTATATTCCAGAAAACCATGTAAAAACTAAACATGTAATTTCATGGAAGAGTTAAATCTTAAAAAATGATAAAATATATAATATTCCAGCACTGGTGTCAGCAGACATGATGGGGGCATAAAGCTATTTGTCTTGGAACAGCTTTAGAAACAAAATCTTTCAAGTCTGCTTCCTTTTTTCTTTTTTCTTATCTTCATGTGGATTGGGGGCAGGGCTGTCTGAAGTGCTTTTGTGAACTGTTTTCTTGTATATTCACAGTTCTTCTTCCTTGAAGCCTGGGATCCTCTATTTCCTAGTAACCTTTTGCTACTGAAATGCAGGAAAGTAGTTTTGCTCTCCTTGTGTGCATCTTGGACTGCCTCTTCGTTCCTAGTTATGGCATAACGGATAATTTAAGATGACATTTGTCTGCTACCCTTTTTATGAACATTACAGGTGCCTTTTCAATCTTCTATTTAGGTTTAGTTATGATTTAGCTGACTTCTAAACCTCAAAATATTTTGAGGAATTGCATAGTACCATTTCTTCACTAACTTAGGACTTTATTTTTGAGGGAATCTAATAGACATAGTGATTTAAATTTAGAACAGCCTCCCTGACCTCTTGCTGATCTGGGATGCTTAGAGTTGTAGTTCAACACTCCTGGAGTTCCAAAGTTAGAAAACTTGATGCAGAGACTGTACCAATGCAGTTGCTCATTTAAAAAAATGTGAATGCATTTGAAAAGAAAGATGAATATAAATCACCTGAGTTTTTAATGTGTTTTTCCCCCTCAGTCTTGGTTTTAAATTACAGCCTTGTGGATTCTACCTAAAATATGTATAATCTCAGGGCATTTTGTGTATGAAATGTATCATTTATTTATTTATTTATTTATTTATTTATTTATTTATTTTTTATTTATTTATTTATTTATTTTCTGAATGGTTTGAATAACTTTGCAATGTTGAGGTTAGCACCCAAGCAAGGAATTCTGCATTTCACAATACATTTTTTTTTAAAAAAACCTTTTTTTTGTAAAGGAGAAGCCTAAGTTTCGATCCTTCAAGAGTGTTGGGAAGAGCTTTGAAAGGAAATCTTAAAGCCACCCCTGGAGATTTTGCCAGCCCTCTCATGGCAAGACCTTTGCTGTGCCTCTCCTCTATCCTTTCTATTTCTCTCTACTGATCCTGCGCCTTTCCCTCTTCTTTCATTCCAACGGCCAGGCCAGCCCACCTATCCCTTGTTTTAACACTGCCTTGCCACGAGAAACACAACTGCCCTGCTTGCCATTTAAGCAACCCAGGATGAGAGGCGGGGGCGGGGGGAATTCCAGGAGCGCCTAAGGACCACTTTAAAGGGGTGGGGGGAAGAGCAACTGAGCATTTGCACACATCCCCCCCCCCCGCCTGAATTCCCCATTTTTCGGGATTGGCGAAAGGAGGCTCTAAAAATTAAACCTCGTTTCCTTGCTCACGATCAAAGCAGCATTTCTGGAGGCGCTGCATTTCGGCTGCTTATAAAAGCCAAGGCGCCTTTTCACGGACAGCCCCCGGATCCCATCGCAGCGCTCCTACCCACCTCTTCAAAAATGGAACCTTAATCATTTTTTAGGAAGGGGGGAAACAAACCCCAAACTCCCAGGGTCAGCCACGCCAAAGATCGTCTATTCAATAGACGCCGTTTCATCTGCTTTTCCCCTTTGCATCCCCCGCCCCCCTCTGCCCGCCCGCCTCGCTTTGCTCCATTGTGACCCTGCAGCGTCTCCCCTTCGCGAGATCCGCCTTTTACATAAGTTGCTCCTGGCTTGAAGTCTCCGCGTCTGACCCCTGTTCTGCCTTCTCAAGGTAACTTGTAAAACAGGAAGTGTACAAAGGAGGGTTGAAGTGACGAGCGGAGCAGCCAATCCGGGCGCGGGGAACCTCCGCGAGGAAGGCGCTTAGCCAACGAGGGCCCGGCCGAGGGGCGGTTCGGTGCCCGATAGCAAGCTAGATTGAATGCCTTTCACCGTTAAAGTGGAAGGAGGCTGCACCGTGTCTCATTGGAGTCTCTGGGAGTTTTGCACTGAGGCAGGGGTCAGCTGAAAGACAAAGAAAAATGGCGAATAGTTTGGGAGGGCAGCTGCTCACTTTTGCACCACAGTGGACACTCCAGAGAGCTTGGCTTGCATCTCCTGCTGCCTTTATTTCCTCTTGCTCCACGGCTCCCGTCCCCTCTTTTTGTGTGTGGAGAAGGACTAGAAATGGCTAAATTAGCTCTGTCAGAGGAGGCATGATTAGCTGCCTGTAAAATTAACGCTATCCCTGGTAAGTTTTTTTTTTTTGCATTGCATTGCCTTTGTTTTGCTTTCCTAATGTAGCAATCCTCGGAGTAGTCATGAAATCCCAAAGTGCAGATAAGTTGAAACTGTCTCAGAAAATGGCCCCTTGCTTGCCAAGCTTAAGGGAGCACCTAACTTACCTTGCTGTCCTTGGCTTAAGCCCGGCCTCTCTCTCTCTCTCTCTCTCTCTCTCTCTCTCTCTCCCATTTTAATAGCTGTGAAAACGGAAGATAATTTTGTACAGAAATGCATAGGTTTTTCTTTTCTTTTTTTGCATAAAATCAGGTTTAAAAAAGCTGGAACTCTTCTCCCATCCACTTTCCAGTAATTTGTCTTTTTTGAAATGCACAGAAGCTTTTGTGGAAGTCTAAAAAAATGTAACTGTGTTCTTCAGCTTCCCTTTTGATTTTAGGAAAGAGGACGTTGGCAACAAGCTTGGGAAGAGGGTCGAGGTGTCAAATTGGGATGTTCCGTTTCAATATAAAATATTTGGACTGATATATTTGCACATCTGAATTAAATGCCATCTATTTGTGACAGTACTTGTATGTTGACATCTGTTTCATCTGTCATTCCTTTTTCCTCCTTGTCTCCACCCACATCCCAAGATTATGTAGCTTGACTGATGGGGCTGCAGGATTGAAAGTGTTCTTTCTTAAAATGACACATGTTGTAAGCAGCATGAGTCATAACAATATGTTACCTATCATAAAGCTAGTTTCCCAGTATGATCTTTGGACCTTTGTTACATTATGTTGGGTTTGGAAAGCAGAAAGAAAAGAGCTCATCTGTTCCCTTAGTTTTGTCCCAGATCTACTTTTAAGTAAAAGGGAAACCTGACAAACAACTGAAGAAAAGTTTGTGTGGGATAGCTGAAGACTTGCTTCTCTTCTAACTTGCTGTGTCTTTTCATAAGTATAAGAATACTTTGGTTTTTTTAAAAGTCAATGATGAAGGTCAGTGGAATGTTCCTGATATTGAGATATCTCATCCTTTAATGGATTAAGGTGCATAAGTGTACTCTGGAATGCTTTTACAGCAAAGGGCTTACCTGTTTGCCTTAAGTAAAGAGTTACACCTGAGTTCTTTACATTTTTTCCCCTTCCCTTTCATCTGAGTGGAATAGTGTTGCAGTAAAAGTTGCTGAAGCAAGGCCTGCCTGTGTAAGCAAGAGTGACCTTGAAGCACAGCTTCTCTGGGTTTTAACTGTTGAAGGACAAAGTTTGTTTATGCTGTTTGGAGCTGGTGAAAGGAGTCAGAGTTGGAAGGAAGAAACAGTGGGTTACTAGTACCTGAGAAAGTCACTATGAATAACATGAGCATCTGAAACTAAAGCCACTTTAATGAAGAGCTTTGAACTACTTATTCCCTTACGTCTTCTCTGCCCTACTATTATCTTTATTCTCAAAGGTTTCAAGAGGGTGGAGTATTTTAACTCTTCAGAAATCCAGAAATATGACACATTTATGCCTTTCTCTCATCCATAACCTTCTTTACTGGCCTTGAGCAACGTTTTGAAAGTCCAGATAGGTTATATTATCTGTTCTTTTTCCTTGAAAGATGTCATGTGTGATGGTTTAATAATACAAAATATTTTCTGTACTTATTAAGCACCATCACAATTTAGGAATGCCCCCTGGGAATACATTTCACCAAATGCTGACTGCCAAATAAAGGTTTCAGTTAATAATCAGGCATCTACACATCATAGTCATTCAGAAGTGGCCTTGGCACTCACCTGGCTTGCTGAAGGGAGGGGGAAGCAGGTTCATCTTCTTTCCTCCATTTGTTCTGCTTTGTGTCAGACTGCGGTTCACTTCCTCTTTTTTCCTTTGCATTTTCAGGAAATAACTGTATTGTGGGAAGCAATCTTACAAGCAAATGCTGTACTTCTAATAGCATCTTTCAATAAACTGCTGTGAGAACTCTAACAAGATATTCAGGTTTTCCATTTGCCATTGAATTTTTCGAAACAAAGTTATCAATTGTTGTTCATAATATAAAAAATATAGTGTTTTCCATGTGCATCTTTGAACTAATGGGAACTGTACAAAGTCGTTGTTTATTTCCCTAGGTATTACATAGTTCTTTTTGGATTTTACTTCTCATGTAGTTTGATTACTCCTAGAAGCTTATTTTCTTTTTCTTTTCCTTTGCAAGTGGTAGTTTCAGCTTTGATAGGATTCATACAATCTTGTTGTGACCCAAAATGCATACTTTTCCTCATGTAAGCAGGTAAACCACCAGATTTATTAGGAAGTAGTAGATTAACTTTTATCTACAGGCAAAATATTTAATGTACACTAATGTATGATCCATACTTTAGCAACTATTGTACTTGGCTTCATATAATGTGCTAATGTGATGTGTGCAAACCGTCATGCCCTAGTGCAATATGTGATAGTGCCTGCAGTTTATAGGGCCTGGTTGCTTCCATTCCTTTGTTCCAGTTTAAAAATTGCTTACTCTATTTTCTCTTAAGCCATTTCTAAGCATCTATGTTCATTTCTGTCAAATAGTTTGGTTCCTTAGCAACTTTTAGATATTTTATTATGGGTGTTATTAGTAATGGCAAACAAGCTGGCTTGCAATACAATTTTGCTGAATTATTTTTTTGTCCCTCACCCCAGCAACAATTTTTGATAACCACGGAGGCCCTAACTATGTCTTCCATTTTTCCAAACAAAGATCCATGATTTTTGCTTTCATTTTTTAATCTGTTCAGCATTCTAATTAACATATTGCATGCGTGCTTGGATGTTGACATATTTGCATAGGCCTTGTGTAACAGTATGTAAATTTTGGGTTGTTTTCATATATTATGGTTGTGCCTGTTGAATTGCTTTCATTTGATTCCCTCAATTAATAACTAACCTAAGTGCTGTGGTTTGTTAACCATGGTTATGATTTAGTATAATGTATGAACACAACCACAATATTGATTTGACATATTATGTTAAGCTCTTTTTTTTTCTTGACATTTTGATACATGATCTCAACTACCACGTTTGTTAGTAAATTGTGGTTTATGGGTTAGTGTTATATAAATCAGCTGCTTATAATTTGTTTTAATAAACATAAAGCCATGGCTTAGTGTACTGTGTAAAACTAGTGACTGTTCTTCAGAATCTCAGATGCTTTCTCTCCAGCTTAAATGTTTTTCTACCTTTTTATGGGACATTTATTTTACAAATAAATGAACGCTCAAGATGGCCAGCTCATATTTATGATCTGGAAATGAAAGCAGACTATTGCATACTATATAATATGTAGCATAAGGATCAGAATATACAAATCTACCAATGTCCCAAAGGAGTTATTTTCAAGAGGCAACTGGACTTTTTGGTTTTTCTTTGAAGATGTTTCACTTCTCATCCAAGAAGCTTCTCCATCTCTGACTGGATGGTGGGGCATGGAAGGATTTATACTCCTTGCAGACAGCTGGTCATTTTCATCCTTTGAGCAGGTCATTAAGGTTACCTGAAGGTTTATCAGTGTCATCAGGGTCACCTGAGTGGTGCAAATTGGTGTGGAGCCTTCTTGGAACTGTTGAAAAGATAACCATGACTTGGATGACTGAGAATCTCCATAGACAAATCTACCAATGCTTTGAGTTTTTCTTATCCTCTTATTTGAACAAGATTTTAATCAAAAGTATTTGCAAATTTAGGTATTAGGAGTCAAATTGTTAATATATAACACTTGGGGTGGTTCAAAAAAGATTTGTCTCACAAATATATGTATGGAACTGTATGTTCTGTTTAATATAATGTGTGAATCCAGATATAGTTGCTTGAATAACACAATTTTTGCCATAAGACATATAAACTTTTCTATAGTAGCTTAATTAACCCTGATTGAAACAAACCTTGGCTTTTAAATTGGTTTATACTAATAAAATAAAATACACATTTTCCACTATCTTTGGAGAATATGGTTTATTAGATAACAATACAACTAATGATTAACAAGATATTAAAAGCTGAGAAAATCAACATTTGTTGAGGGTGGTGCTTGGAGCATGTCCAATGCCACAGTTGTTGCAGAAACCCAAACTTTAAGCAGAGAAAATGAATTCTTTCCTCTGGGCCTTAAAGTTCTGAGGAACCCACAATGGCTTGCCTTTAAATGGGTAAAAAGTGCTCTTCTTGTTGGTTCAAATTCTCCATGTGCTTTTTTGTAGCTTCTCATAAAGCAATCTGCTTTTTGAATATTACTTAAAAGTCATTATGATTTATTATCTTGATCTATCACTTTGCTGTTTGCATGTACAATGAGAGCTTATACACTGGAGACAATTCCTTGTGCATCCAATCACACTTGGCCAATAAAGAATAAAGAATAAGAATAAGTGATGTTGGATTATATGATTCTTGATAGAGAACAAGGATGGTGTTACAAAATGTATAAAACTGGCTTCCTAATAGTTCTGTGAATTGTCTCTTCTTTGACTGGTGTATAGTAAAAAAAGGTAACTTATATTACCACTGCATTATAAGCCACCCAGAGTCACTTATGGTGAGATGGACAGCTATATAGCAATAGCACTATAGCAATAGCACTTAGACTTATATACCGCTTCATAGTGCTTTACAGCCCTCTCTAAGCCGTTTACAGAATCAGCATATTGCCCCCAACAATCTGGGTCCTCATTTTACCCACCTCGGAAGAATAGAAGGCTGAGTCAACCTTGAGCCTGGTGAGATTTGATCTGCTTAACTGCTGAACTAGCAGTCAGTTGAAGTAGCCTGCAGTACTGCACTCTAACCACTGCGCCATCTTGGCTCTATTTCCCCACTAATCTGTTTTTTTGTGAAAAATAAACATCCTTACATTCATCCATGCCTTGCTATTCTCTGCGCGCACTCTAGCCCAGGTTCTAGTTTGTGTGGGTGTTTAAAAAAAAAAGAAAATCTAATCATAACAATCCCTTACTTTTGTGCATGTTCCTATGGGGGGGAAAGAAATGAAGAAACAGATATACCAGCCTTGGCAACCTAAATAAGGAATGAGGCCATGACACCTGCAGCACATCACAATACATGGGCAAGCTGTCTAACACTCCTGCCTTAAGCTCTCAGAGGGAACATGGGAGGGGGTGAAGAGCAACATCAAGCAAACACAATGGGTTAAAGCCTTCAATCCTTGCTTTAATATCTAAGTCCCGGGCACACCCAGCAGAGCTCTCCAAGACATCCTGCACCATGTCGAAGAGTTCTGGAGGGGACAGATGGCTAAATGAGCTTGGCTACAAGCTGGGCCAAACGCTGGGGGAGGGCAGCTATTCAAGAGTAAGGGTAGCCACCTCAGCCAAATACAAAGGCCCTCTAGCCATCAAAGTAGTAGATCGACGCCGGGCACCCCCTGACTTTGTACACAAGTTTCTCCCACGAGAGCTGTCCATCTTACGGGCAATTCGTCATCCCAACATTGTACGTGTTTTTGAATTCATTGAAGTTTGCAATGGGAAACTTTATATTGTGATGGAAGCCGCTTCCACTGACTTACTACAACTGGTGCAACAACTGGGGAAGCTACCCTGCATCCCAGAAGCTCGAGACATCTTCCTCCAAGTCGTGAGCGCGGTACGTTACTTGCATGACCGAAATTTGGTGCATCGGGACCTTAAATGTGAAAATGTTCTCCTCACTGCAGATGGGCGCCGAGCAAAGCTGACTGACTTTGGCTTTGGGAGGGAGTCACGTGGGTATCCGGACCTGAGCACCACATACTGTGGCTCTGCTGCCTATGCCTCCCCAGAAGTGCTGCTGGGCATTCCCTATGATCCCAAGAAGTATGATGTGTGGAGTCTGGGAGTAGTACTGTATGTGATGGTTACTGGATGCATGCCCTTCGATGACAGCCACATCCACAGTATGCCCCGACGCCAAAAGAAGGGGGTGTTCTATCCCGAAGGTCTCCCTCCCTTACCTGAACCCTGCAAATCCCTCATTGCCCAGTTGCTTCAGTTTAGTCCAGCTTCCCGACCTGGAGTAGGGCAAGTGGCCAAAAACACCTGGCTGAAAGGAGGAACCTTAAACAAAGAACCCTCTTCTAAATAACTCTGAGCTAGGACCACTGAACGCTGCTGGAGCTTTGATCTCCTTCAGCTGTTGCAAGGAGGGAGGGGAAACGAACCAATGCTAAAACACTATTGACAAGGGTGGTGGAGCTCCAGAGCCAAGCTGGGGTTACAAAAAGAGGAAAGAACCCTCCTCCAACATTCAGATAACCATTCGGGATTACGGGAGAAAGGTTTTGACACAACAATATGAAGTTGAAGGAGACAGAATTCAAGGACTTCCATGACAGTAGAAAGGGCAGTGAAATAGTGATTGGAACACCCCAAACCTTGCAAATAATGGGCATCAGTGCAACCTGTGGCAGACGAAAAACACTATGATCCTTGCCAAAAGACTTGGATATCATCACAGAAATCTACACTTGCCAATGTGTAGGTGAGGCAATGAGACTTAACCACAACATGATGTTGTCTGAAGTCTAATTCACAAATAAACCCTGAAGCTTCCATCTGTTGACTTCTACGTGCTTTTAGTCCTTTGCACCCTGGGTTTCTTCCCTTTAGACATAAATGAGAACGTTGGCTTGTTGAGGATACATATCCTTAAGTTTTCTTATTTTTAGGGAGACTTCCTTCTAGGAGATCCACAAGATGCTGAGATGAGAGAAGTGGGCTCTTCTCGGATCTCTTATTCATATCTTAGTTTAGTTTGAAAGCTTGCTCGCTGCCCATTAAAAGTCCCTCAGAAGTTAGATAAATTAACCCTCCCATATTGTAATCAGATTTTTAAAAGAGATCATTTTAAGCACCCACTGTAACATGTATGAGTGTATGGGAAGAGGGAAGATCTCCATGTGGGTGTCACCTGGCTAAAATAGGATATTCCTGTCAAGTACAGGCTTGTAGTTTTCAATAACTCTCTTAAGATCAACTAACTTAAAGTAATTATTGTGAGATTAAAATTGTACTGGTATCTTTGAAGAAAATGAGCCAAAGTGGCAAGTCTATGCTCCTATCTCTCTATCTCTATCTCTATCATTATTTCTGGTAAATATTATGGGACTATATATAAAAAGAATATATAAATGTAGACTATAAACCTAAGCTTTGTATTAAAAAAATAACCTAAAAATAAAACTTAGAACAAGATGTCCAAGACCTAGCCAAGAAGTCTATATCTGCACTTTTATATTAAAACAAGTGCAGAATGTTTCGCTTTATTAGACTGTGGCCACATCCTCCTTAGTATGGGAAAATCATAGCCCAAGCCCAAATTGCCCCCAAATTTTCCCCATGTTATTGCCTTCATCTTGCCCCTGGTCCATGAGAAAATATAGTGGTACCTTAGTACTCAATTGCTTTGAAACTCATCGAGTTTGGTACTCAACGCATTTTGATGCAAACATTTTATCCTGATACTCATCGTTCGTTTGGTACTCAACGCACAAGCTAGAATTTGTCGGTGTCGGCTGCCTTGTGACTCATTAGATTATTCCTTATGGAGAAAAAAAGGTTTGATATCATCATTTTTGGTACTAATTACACCTCCTGAACCCAATTAACGATGAGTACCAAGGTACTACTATAAATCTGAATTTGTCATGAACTATATTGGTATCAACACAGAATTTCCCCCTTCCCCCAATGCTTCAAGGTACATAAAACCAGTAACGCTTTCTCACCTCCTATGTAAACAGCTGAGGTACAACCAGAGGTATATTTATCAATGTTGAAATGCACATGTGCCGCCTCCTCTCCTTTGGTGACTAACCAGCCCCTATTGAAGCAATCACAGAGTAGTTTAAACCTGGTACAGCATGTATTAACTTTAAATAATTGTATTTTTTAATTTGCAAAGGTCTGTCTGTCTGTCTGTCTGTCTGTCTGTCTGTCTATCTATCTATCTATCTATCTATCTATCTATCTATCTATCT
>JANHGD010002939.1:162894-175851 GCA_027560375.1 Imantodes cenchoa
CAGAGAAGGCTCTCCTCCTAGGGGCCGCCAGTCGACATTCTTTGACTGACGGTACCCGGAGGAGGCCCTCTCTGTGAAAGCGTACTGGTCGGTGGGAGGCCATTCCTGGTAGTAGGCGGTCTCGTAGATAGATCCAATCAATCTTAGATTTGTCTTAGATTTGCAATCTAAAAAGACAGCATGCAAGAGATAAAAGATGCAGATAGCAATAGAAGGAAGGCAGCCTTGTGTTCCTTCTCTGTTGCTTTGCAGTCTGATAGACTAGATTAGGGTTTAGCTCCCAGCAAACTAGTGAAGCGGGCTTCTGGGTATATGTGGAGTCTTAATTCCCCATGAGGGTTTGTAGAGTCTAGAGGGCACTTTTAGCCATGCCCTTGGCTAGTCACTTGCGGAGCTGCCAAATGTGTTACTAGCATTAATCAGTCAGGATTGTACAATGCCCAGATTTAAATGCAGGATTCAGTTGGACTTCAGTTGTTGAGTACAGTTTGAACTTCAGCTGGCCTGAATGCCTGCCAAACTTTACATTCGGTCTTGGGAATGGAATAGCTTATTCCTCCAGCTTTGGCAGTCCTCCTCTTTTCAGATGTGTGTATATAGCAAGCATGATTATGTTTAGTCTGCCAGTTGAATTTGATATAGTTTCTTCTCCTGAATCCTTCATTTATTTATTTATTTTGCTCTCATCTCAACATAATCTGGTATTGCTGCTGCTTTTGACTCAGATAATTGAATGCTTTAGGAATCGTGTAAAGCATTTAGAACCAGAGGATAAATTTGCAATGCAGTGTGTGTCCTCCTTGCCTTGGGCACACAACTGGGTTGGTCCTTGATTGCCTACCCAGCAGGTTTCCGTTACATAAATAATAACCTGTGCGTGATGTCACAGGTTTCTGCCTTGTGCATAGAAACAGGACACATTTTCCAATTGGCCGTTTGGAACGTTTGTAGTTTGCCTGGTCAAAAAAACCTTGTCCAGTTCACTGGACAGATGGTAGCCAAAGAATTATAAAGGTAACTTAGTCTGTGCCTGCTTGAACTGAGAATTATGCTGATGGGGAGCCACCGTCCTCCTTAGAACTCCAGATCTTCCAGCACATTTGACATGGAATCAACCAACACGTGCAAATACCATGATTTTCTTGCACCAAGGAATCCATCATCCTGGGAGAGCCCCATTGTGAATCTATCCGGGCAGTTGTTGCCCCTGTAAACATCCTTGACTGGAAGCTGTGCAGGCTCAAAGAGGCTTTCAGTCGGATGTTTACAGCGGCAGGCTGCCACAATCCTCCTGAAGCAGAATGGGTTTGAATTGAAAAGTTGCCCTTGGCTGACACCTGGATAGAGAAGGCTCCAGACTTGGAATCTAGTCAGTCACTGCTTTCTGCTAAACCAGACTTAGAATACAGAAGAATATCGGACTATTAAAACCCCTGCAAATGTTCTTTTAACTGTAATGGTCATAGCATCTAGCGCTCTTGTCATCTACCTCCAGAGACCTCAAGATAATGTTATTGGTTCCTTTCCTTTGCCTCTTAGTAAAACATGCTTTCTTATGGCAATGGTGATATGTTTGGAAGACCTCCAGAGATGAGTTCAGCTGATAGCAAGGACGTCTGACTCACAAGAACCACAAATAAAACACACTTCTTCCTCCTATATTAGGTCACTGAAGTGCAAAAAATGCCTGGGAAAATTGGGGAAATAGGAGTGAGGTTGTGGTTGTGGAAGGATTTGAGGGGAGGAAGAAACCTGTGAGCTTTACTGTGGTACTGAAAACAAATTCTTGAACTGCTAAATGTACTTGGAAAATACCCAGTTCTGGAATCCTAATCATATGTCTGGCTCTTCAGCCACTGTTTTATATTCTGGCTCTTGATGTTCATACAGAAAACCAGGCAGATCTTTTAAGCCTCACGTTTGCCCCTGTCCTTTATCTAAGACAGGGATGTCAAACTCGCATCATCACGGCGGTATCACGTGACGTATCGTGACATTTCCCCCCTTCGCTAAACTGGGCGTGGCCAGCAGGTGATGCATCCGGCCTGCGGGCCCCACGCCCCTGATCTAAGACATTCCATGGAGAAGCCTCTCCCCCTGAGTTGGGGAAGTTGACTTTTCAGGATTGCGGGGAGAAGAGCTTAGTGCCACTGAAATACTTGTGACGTTCAGTGACTACAGAGAAGCCTTGTCCAAATGTTATTCCTGCTGGTTTATCAAGTATAAGCCTGGGATTTTTGTAGTGAGGATGTAAAAAGAACACGGATCCTAGTATAGTGTTTGTTCTCCATGGTTTTAAATCTCCCCTCCCCTTAGAACGAGGCAGACCTTTCCAGCTGGAGGAGGAGAGAAGGGATCTATGGCTTTGCAGAAATACCTACATAACAAATACATTTGCAGTGTCCCTCAAGAGGCCTCACTGTGGAAGTGGAGAACTTGCAGTCTTCCAGATGTTATGCAGCTGCTGTTCTCGGCCTCTCCAGCTGGGATGGCAGGGGAAGGAGATAATGGAAGGTTCCCACCCTTACTATATGGTGTTTTTATTTTACACTGTTCCTTCCATAAAAATAAAATCAGGACTTACACTGATGTTCCAAAGCACCCTGTAATGAAAAGGGCTGCCTGCAAGAACATTGACAACAGTATACAGGTAGTCCTCGACTTACAACAGTTCACTTAGTGGCCTTTCAAAGTTACAACAGCATTGAAAAAGTGACTTATGTCCGTTTTTCACACTTAGAACCGTTGCAGCATCCCCATGGTCACACGATATAGATTTGGATGCTTGACAACTGATTCACATTTATGACGGTTTCAGTGTCCCGGGGTCTTCTGCAACCTTCCGAAAAGCAAAGTCAATTAGGAGACCAGATTCACTTTAACATCCGTGTTGCTAATTTAACAACTGCAGTGATGTTCACTTAACAAATGTAGCAAGAAAAATTGTATAATGGGGCAAGACTCACTTAATGAATTTCTCACTTAACAACATAAATTTTGTGCTCAGCTGTGGTCGTACGTTGAGGACTACCTGTACTTCAAAAGCATCGCGAATCTCCTTATGCCACAGCAGAATAAGAGTGCTGTGCAGGTAACTTAGATTAAGGCTTCTGTCTCCTTGGCAAGCTCAGTGGCATCGATTTTGCCAGTCATGTAGGATTCCAGGTGAGCCACAACAGGTTGGGTAGGGGAAGCAAATTTCTTCAACACTGCACTCTATGAACGTTCCCAGCAGCAGGGTGGATAGCAGGGCTGTGACGTCTGTTCCACTTTCTCTCCTTGATAAATGCCAAGACAGGCCTGCTTTGGTTTCAGAGAAGCCTTGACGACAAATATAGAACAAGCAAGGCGCTGTTTTATATCTGTCCTCCTCCTGTAGTCCCTTGAGGCCACATGTGGGAATGACTTCAGTTTCAAGGGTTACCGGACTCCAGATTTCATGAACAGACTCAAGTAATTCTCTGTGGCATTCTTGGCTCCTTTTTAAAAAAAATACCATGCATCATTATTGATACAACAAATATCAGTCCTTACAGAGCAGTATTAAATAAGGTATCCATACTGAGTTAACAAAAGGAGAAAGATACCGACGTATTAAATGAAAAGAAAAAAAAGAGTAGACATCCATTAACTTTAGGTCTGCATACCGACTGACTTGAGACCTTGAATAAGTAGTACAGAAAGGCACATCCTTATTCCCAAATCTTCCAGGAAGCTTTAGGTATCAGTGTTTCTTTTTCTTTGTGGATATTTATACAACTTATGAAACTACCGCAGACCACTAAGTTGGCCCATAGCAACATTGTTAAGTTAATGTTTATGTTTTGTGACTATTTTGTGTTTTTGAGATAATGCTTTGTAGCCATTTGGAGAATCTAGCAATCACAATTAAAGCTATATAAAGAGAGTAATGAAGAGTTTTGCATCTCTGCAGTTGGTTAGATTGAAGAAACAGATTTAATGAAGCCAACTTTGGATGCTTGTGGATGTCTTGCTTTTTTTCTTTTTATTTCACTGAGTTCTACAAATATGTTGGCCCTTATCATGTCCCTGAGTCATACATTGCATGATTCTGGTTGAAAATCTTACTCCAATCAAATAGTTGCGTTTGGATTCCCATTTTGGCAGCCCTGGGCTGCTTCTGCTACTTGTTTTCAACCTGTCATTTCCTTAATAGGCCCTCCACTAGTCAAGTTTTAATTTGGAAACAAAATAGAACTGCTTAAAATTAAAATAAGGAGCTTCCACATACCAGTTGGCTCCTTATTGTACAAAAACGTATCCAATATCCACATTGGAATCTTGGGGAAGAAAAGTTAAAAACAGTTTCTCGTGGATCTGTGATTTTTTAAAAGATGTTGAGAGCAATCTTGCATTATTGCAGGAGAAGATGGGGAGATGAAATATATAAAGAGCACTTGGATTGCTTGGTATATTGAAGGGAACAGTCAAGATTGGTGAGATCTCTCTCCCTGTAGTTTGGAGATATTTTTTTTAAATAACCCCTTTCCAGTCATTATGTAAAGGATCTTCCTTCAGCTTGGTGTCCTCCAGGTGGTGTTGAGCTACATTTTCCATATTGTGCTAAATGCAGCGATTTGTGAAATACAACCGTCCATATTTGCATGCAGTGACCTTTAAATCTTGAGCCTTCTAGCATACTCTAGCTTAAGAGAGCCCTGATGGTTTTCCTGCTAGATCTTTTCCCATCATAGTTGCCTCTTTCAAGGTGAACAGAGCCCTAACCCCCATGTCTAAAGGTGCCCTGAAAAATGCAGGAAGCCAATTATGTCGGCTTCCCTCTTTTACAGTTCACTGACCAAACAGGAATTTGTCCGGTACTCATGTCTTGTAGTGACATGAATCTGGTTTTAGATAAAAGGGAAGAGGAGCGACAGGACACTCGTCAGCTTCCATTCTGTCTGGACTACGGCTTCCAACTCCTCTGAAGTCAGCAAGGGATTTTCTTTCCCAGAAAGATTTTTCTCCCACCCTGTAGGTCCAGGGTCAGCTGCTTTGACGCAGGCCAGTGACTTTGCACAAGAGGTCCTTATGTGTTATTGATGGAATTCATTCTTGGCAGCAGCAGCATCTCTTGGCCATGCCCACTGACATCATTGGTGGCAAGTGGGCCAGACAACAGTTGTGTAGTGATTTTGAAGCTGCGATTCATTCAAACTTAGTAATTATTCTAAGTGCCAAATGATTTTTAAATGGTTAAAAATTGTACTTGAGTTTAGGGACATGCTAAAAATCATGCCTTTCTTTTTGAATAAGTTCAAGAAGAAAATAGCCCACTGGATTTGCTATTTAAAACCTTTGAAGATGGGAATTATTTTTCTAAATAGATCTTAGCATCACCTTTGAACAATGAGTCACCAAGACTGAATTTAGTCTCAGTTGAGGTGAGCATCCTTGGTACCCTCCCTCCCCCGCTTTTCTTTGCCTCAGCCATTTTGCATAGAAGGTGGTGGAAGTTAACTGGCCAATAGCACGCATGTGGTATCTTGCCAATTTAACCCTAGCCATGTAGCAGTGTGTGTAAACATCCTACACTCTCAGCTGTGACTTTGTGGTGGCTGGGAGAAGGTTGTTTACGCCTCCTGTCATGGACTGGTCCTCTCGAAAATTGTAACTCCTCATTATGACTTGTGTGACTCAAAATGTGTCTGCACATGACTCGAAGCTTATCCTCTCACAAGTCTGCTTCCCAGCTCATCGTTTGGAGGGAGACAGAGAGCCAGGAAAGGTAGGTGGGGAGAGGTCTTGATAGGAGAGTTTGGGTAGCCAGATGCCTGGCATTCATTTAAGATATAAAGGGCTCCAGTTGTGCTGCAGTAGTCATTGTACGGTACTAAGGTCTTATTCTTTCCTGTTTCTGTGTTATGAGTACATTTTATTGTTTGCGTTCATAACCTGCCCCTAAAACCCCAAATGCAGGGAGTCCTTGACTTAACGATAATTGGGACCAGAATTTCCATTGCAAAGCAAGGTAGCTGTTACATCAGCCACAACTGATCTTGCAACCTTTATTTTTGTCACAGCTGTTAAGTGAATCATATGGTCATTAAGCAAATCAACTTTCCCCATTGACTTTGCTTATGAGGAGCTGGCTGGGAAGGCCATAGATGGTGATGGCATGTCCCTGGGATGCTACAGCCATCATAAATAAATGCCAGTTGCCATGTGCCCGAATTTTAATCATTGTGATTGTGGGGAATATTGTAAACGCAAGGACTACTCAGAAGTCCCTTTTTTTCCAGGGCCATTATTGGAACAGCCACTAAATGAATGGTTGTAAATTGAGTACTACCTGTAGTTTCAAATCTCACTGGCATTCTTTATCAGCTTGTTGGCCTTACTGCTAATAATACCTCTTTCCTTTCATCGGCCTGGGAAGCTTTTCCTGCAAAGTAGTAGGCCTGTTCATTCTTAGATGCTGCTTGTCTTTCAAGAAAGAAATGGCCACTAGACCCGAAGATTCTCTCAAGATGAGAAAGTAAAACAGGCAGAACAGAGGGTTGATGTGCAGTCTCCAGAGAAGAGTACTAATCAGAGGGGAAGCAAATCTTAACATTTGTATACCTCCAATACTAATTTTTCCATACCTGTTTACATTTCTGCTGGAATCCCATGTTTCAGGCATTGTTTACCGTGTCTGACCACTTTCTTCTCCATTGGCGTAGGAGGAGGTCCGCCAGGCTGTGACTCCAGCAGAACCCGTCCAGTACTACTTCACTCTGGCCCAGCAGCCAGCAGCTGTCCAGGTCCAGGGCCAGCAGACGGGCCAGCAGACAACCACATCCACCACCACAATCCAGCCCGGGCAGATTATCATCGCCCAGCCTCAGCAAGGGCAGGTTAGTATGCAGGCCTTTCATGGCTCTTGCACACTGAATTTGGAGAGCAGGTGGAAAGTGGCATCGGGTGCCCTCTGGTTTGCGAAGGAGACAAGATCAAGGCAGCATGTTAAAGTTAAGAAAATGCAATATGCTACATTGGGGTATCTTGCGGCATTCAAACAAACAAAAAACTCCTCAAAGCATTGTGGCTTAATATATAGACCAGGTTCTTCCAACATGCTGTGGTTGCATTCCTACAATGTGCTGAATCACAAAACACCCAGCCTTGTTTTAGTCTAGCCCTTAGTGTGTTATAAGGACCAAGTTCATGATGTTGGCAAAACTGCAAATCTTAAGACTCAAGTCAACTGCTTAGACTTGCAGATGGAAGAACTACCTAATGCGGGTGGGGATGGAATGGAAGTATGATCAGGTTTCTCACTGCCTTCCTGAGTGAGAAGCCAAGAAAGAAGTCTGCATTTGCTGCAGACCCTGTTTTCCCTCCCTGGTCATATTGGCTGGGACTACATGGAATTAGAGTTCCAGCAACATCTGTCTTGCCGTATGTTGTCCATGTCTCCTGTAGTTTACTTATTGGAGCAGATCCATAGGCTGTACCTATAGTACACCAGTGAGAAGAAACCAGTGCTCTCTTCATTAACGCTGACCATCATTTTGGAACGGGCAATCCTGGCTGCTGCTGTTCTACAAGGTCAGACTGGAGCTTCCTTTTGATTTCCTTCAAGTCTACTTTTGGCTGTGGAAGCTCCATAGATGATGTTTGGCCACTATTATTGGAGCAATGTCTTGGATGCCACCTTGAAACACTGAAGGAAGGACAGGATGTAATTTGAATTTTAAAAGAATGAAATATGGACAAACTTTTGCTTTCTAAGTATTAGCATCTGAATTTTTTAATAAATGCCCTTTCTGCTATCTTCAGCCTTTTCTGTCTCAAAGATTGTGACACTGAACAGAGGGAGCATTTCCACTTGCTTGCTGTCCTGAGATTGGTTGTCTGGTCCCATGTTGCAGGATGCAAGTGTAGCTGATCAACGTATCTGAGATGTCCTCCATCTTCTCTTGTGTGCCTCTCTTCTTTCAGACCACTCCTGTGACCATGCAGGTGGGAGAAGGGCAACAGGTGCAGATCGTTCAGGCCCAGCCACAGGGGCAAACCCAGCCGGCGCAAAGTGGAACCGGACCAACTATGCAGGTCATGCAGCAAATCATCACCAACACGGGCGAAATCCAGCAGATACCGGTCAGAATTGGTCTAAAAGTTACAGAAAACCTGGGCTTGATTTGAGAAGGGAGTTGTGAATAACTGCAGAGATGTTCCAAGGGAATGGCAAAAAAAATATGGTGGTTATGTTGGTATGCTCTCCTGCAGAAACCCCTAGATGATCAACACTAGTCCTTTTTTGCTGGCTAGACTGAGTTCAGGTTCAACTGCATGTGTGGGATCTGCATCTTGACTGCCAAGTCCTAGAGCAGGAGTGTCTAGCCTTGGCAACTTTAAGACTTGTGGACTTCAGTTCCCAGAATTCCCCAGCTAGCTATTCTGAGGAGTTGAAGGCTTCAGGTCTTAAAGTTGCCAAGGCTGGACACCACCTTTCTAGAGAGAGAGCCCATTCTAAAAAGCAGCTCCTTCAAACCTTTGCTGAAGCCACTTCTCCCCTCCACACTCATCAGCTCAGCTTCTTGACTTTCTTTCTCCTCTTCCTTCCTTCTCATCTTGTGAAACAGTTTTACATTAGATTCTGAGTTAACATTTAAAAGTCACGCAATCACCAGGGCCGCAGAGATATTTGCAAAACATTCCATGCTTATTTTCATAATCGGGCCGGTTTCTCCAAACTGCCCTTCCAGCTCTTCCACTCTTATCTTTAACAAGTGGTTTCCCAGACAGAAGCTCCATGGTGGTGTGCACCAGAGCAGTAAGCCGAAGCCCTTAATGTCTGCGTTGTCCATTTTAAGTTAGTTATTCTAGTTAAAGTCTAACTAGGGCCTCGGCTTGCAAACAGCTTTTCTCCCTGCAGGCATATTTTAGTGCCTTCAGAAAGATAGCTGTAAAGAAGCCTTTTTCTTGCAGAAAGTATGCATTTGTAAGAGGGGGGAGGGGCTGCCCTTTGCCTTTAGGGACTGGTTATTTGGGGAGGAAAAAAAAGTCCCAGATGTTAGAGAAGTCAGTGGAGGGACAAGGTCCAAGGGCTGTAATTTCTGCTCCAGGAGATTTGGAGCATCAATGACAGATTGTCTAAAGATCTTCTCCACCTGTTCCTTGATTAAAAGATGCTGCCCTGAGCACAATATAATTGCGTTTTGTACAAATACAGCAGGGCGGGCAGGAGGTTAACTATTTCTAAACGTAGTGAGGTTGTTCTAAAACACAGCTGAGCAAGCTTTTTTTTTTTTGATGCTGCACTTTTTAAAACACAAAAGGAAGAACCTGAGAAATCCAGCAGTGACACTATGACATCACCAGAGGGGGCAGATTGAGATTCCTATCATCAAAATCATTGCCTTAAGCATACACCAGATTTAATGTGCCCATCTTCACTTTTTAAAATGCCATTGTTCCATTTTTTTTTTTAAAGTCATCATATCGCTGAAAATCAATGATTAGACTCCATATTTTGGTGGCCCAATTCTGGGGGAGTGTCACAATGGGGCAGGGTTTGCATTAATCAGAAAACAAGGAATCAAGTTGGGTTCTTTCAGGTTTGAAAAAGAAGTATGGATATCTGCACCACAGGTGGTTCGTCTTCCATTTAATTTCATCTCAAAGTCTTTACATTGCTGAACTTGTGATTTATGGTTTGGATGAACCGAAAAAAATATACAGAAGACTATAGAAATAGAAACAAAAGTTGTGACCGTAGAGCATAAGGTGAATTTAGATTTTTTGTTTATAGCTGCTGTAAAAGAAAATAGGAAGTTAAGATAGCAGGAAGAAGCAACTTTTCTACCCCAAGCACATGTGTTTATGGTTTCATCTTTGGTCTTATTATGTCGTCTTCCTGTATAATCTCTTCAAGCATCTTTGGGAAACAAGAGGCTAGTTCCTTTTTTCAGATGACCAATTCTGTGTCCTCTTTCTCCCTCCTGCTGTTTCTAGGTCCAACTTAATGCCGGCCAGCTGCAGTATATCCGCTTAGCTCAGCCTGTGTCTGGAACTCAGGTGGTCCAGGGCCAGATCCAGACGCTTGCAGCCAACACGCAGCAGGTATCAGCTGACCTCCCGGGTTTCTTGAGAAGAACTGTTAAAAAAAATAGCCCTGGCCCTTTGAGAAAGAAATTGATTTCTCCAGATATGGCCACTGAAACCAGGGGTCATGGGAGGAGTTCTGATCTCGAATTTCTGCTGAATGCTGCCCTCTACCCCCCCCCCCTCCTGCTTTTTAAAAAGAAAACCTCAACCATTCGGAAAAATTGCATTAACCCTGCTCCTTTGCATATGGAATAGGACAAAATCTATGGCTCAGAGCTATTGTCATAAATCTACCCAGGCACAAGGTTTTTTCTGTTTGCTTAGCTGTGAAAGATGCAAATCATGTTTTGTTTGGTAAACACCCCATTTCAGGGGCATCTATTGTGGGGTGTCAAAGAAGGTGGATGCAGCTACATCTTGACTTTTTTGACACCCCTCCTCTGCTTGGCTGAACATCACTATTCTCAATAAATGCCTCGCGTAGGTTAAAAATGAAATAATACTGTAGTATGCTAAAAGGCCTGGCGTTTGGAGGCTGGAATCCAAAATCTTTTTCCTACTTCAAAACTTTATTCAGCTTTCAGCAAATTTAGTGAAACCCTGTTCCTTTTTTGTCCTTTCCCAGGCCTTTGTTATCGGTCAGCTTTTCTGTTTGAGCCACCTGCCAGCCTTCACGTTGCCATTCTTTGTGTTCAGGCGCCGTATCTAATTTCCCCTGCTTTGCAAAACCTTTTTTAGTAACTGCTATATGCATTCATTAAAAGCAGTACTTTTGTTTAGGGTCCTGGCTACGAGTAGCCTTCACCTCTTTCGGATCTGGATGCTTCATTGTCTGCAACCTGGGATCTGCCTTGATTAGTATCAAATTGGATTGCTTTTCTCTGTCTCTCTTCCCTTTCCTAACACATACCTACAATCTCTTTTCTCAAAAAGGGTGTGCCTTCAATTATCTCTCTGTCCCGGATGCCCAGGTTTCTTCAGTCATGGGATTTTAGAGCTTGCTTATTGAAGGCCATTTATTTGCATAAATTCACAGCTATATCTGCAAATAGACCTGTTGCTCAACAGACTGTCTAAATGGCTTGTGTATTGTGCCCAGTTGCACCAGGAAAAAGAACACGCACACACCTTGTATCCTTTTATCTTAAATTATGTGGGGAATATTACTTTTGAAAAGGTCTTGAACCTCCTTTGAAGGGATATTTATTTCTTTTGGTAGGCAAATTTGTTTGGAAAATAAATCATGAAAATCACAAATTTCAAGGGGTTCACAGGAGAAAGAGCAGGCCAGAGGTTCAAGGGGTCACTTACGTTTTGCAGTTCCTCTTTTGCATTTATTTCAAACATTGATTCTCTCTTGGTCAGAGAATTGCAAATGTCATCCATGTATGTCTTTTACAGATTGCGCAGACAGACGTTCAACAGGGGCAGCAGCAGTTCAGCCAGTTTACCGATGGACAGGTATATTGCATTTGGGGCTGGGCAAAGGGGTGGTTGCTGGAGCAGCTTGGCATTGTCAGTTTCTCCTGAAGGAAGCCAGTTTCTTGGGAGGATTGTTGATCC
Source organism: Imantodes cenchoa (assembly GCA_027560375.1). Classification (NCBI taxonomy): domain Eukaryota; kingdom Metazoa; phylum Chordata; class Lepidosauria; order Squamata; family Dipsadidae; genus Imantodes; species Imantodes cenchoa. The sequence continues at coordinate 174,514 of JANHGD010002939.1, forward strand.
AAACAGAGCCATCGTTCTGTGGATTATATTATATTTACCCTATTAATTATTTCTGCTAATTGAGAACTAGATTGGAGTAGAGGTAGCTAAACTGACTGCTTTGATTAAAGAAAAAAACACAATTACTTTTGTTTCTACTTGGAAAAGGCTTTTGGACTTTGTGCTTGTGGTGGTGGTGGGGGAATGAAACGTTGATTTTGGGTTTTACCGAACAGATAGGTTTGTTGTTATAGAAATGGCTGGTTTATGTAAATGTAAAAAGTTGGGGTTTGATATCATTATCTTATTCTACTGCACCAAAGGGAGTTGGAAGTCAACGCCTTTTCTTTCTTTTCCCTACAATTTTTCCTTCCCCTTTCTGCCCTATCTTTCTTATTTTCTTTTGTATTTTATATTATAAATTTAAAAAATTTTTAAAGAGAGAAATAGCTTGGAGTTTCATGCTTCGGATTCTCCCTGGCAGTTCACGAGACTCCAATTAAAGCTGTGAGTTTTCCCCAATCGAGGAAGGTGTTTGTAGGTATCATTAGCAGTGTGTAAATGAATTGAACTGCTGTCTCTCTAGAGGATACAGTGTACGCCATGCCTTGAAAGGATCCACCAGAAACAGTTTCACAAGCTTTACTTTGCTTCTTCCCTCCCAGCAACTCTACCAGATCCAACAAGTGACTATGCCTGCCGGTCAAGATATCACCCAACCCATGTTCATCCAGTCCACCAATCAGACGACAGATGGACAGGCGCCACAGGTCACGGGAGACTGATCAGCTCCAGCCGGAAGCTTTCCTGATGTGGCGGAATTCATAGCAACTTGATTGATGTACCCACTGATCAAGTCCAGAAGCAGCCTTTAACTAGTCCATTCCCTCCCCACCATGTGTCTTCATTGATAGAAAGATGTCAAGGGTTGTGATCAGCATTGCATCAACTGCTTAGGTTGGCTGGGAGGAGAGGATGCTGCAGGAACTGACTACAATGCAATATATGTATTTCTTTTTATATATATATATATATATATATATATAAATTTTGAATTCTGTGTTCCTCAGTAGTTCCACTTTGACCATTTTATAGAGGGCTCTGCAGGCAATGCAAGGCTTTCTCATTTCTCCCTGGTCTGGGATCTTTGCCCTTTCAGTTCTCCCGTCCATTACATTTAAAATCAAAAAAATCTTTATCCTGTTTCACCCCTGATCGCACATATTACATTGTTATAATTAAATCTGAAAGTATGTTAGTGTGTACATGTGTATATACCATGTGTGTGTGTGTGTGTGTAAGAGAGAATGGGCAGAGGGATTCCTCTCTTTTTTTTTTTAAATTCCCAAAAACAGGTTC
>JANHGD010002939.1:439964-453608 GCA_027560375.1 Imantodes cenchoa
AAGCCTCCGCTAGGGATGGCGATCATTCCTCAGCACACAGAGAGAGAAGGGGAGAGAGAGGGTGAAAGAGAGATATGGGAGGAAGAGAAAGATGAGGGAGGGAGAGGGAGAGAGAGATGGGTGGGGAGGAAGGGAGAGAGATAGAGATGGGGTGGGGGAAAGAAAGAAAGAGAGATGAGAAGGGCGGGAGAGAGATAGTAGAGGGAGAAAGAGAGATGGAGAGAGAGAAAGAGAGAGAGATACTTTTTCTCATAGAAATGAAAACATAGAGCCACAAAATCTGGTTAGGTATAGCTGGGGAGGGGGTGTCATGTGTCTCAGTGGGAGTGATGAGTTGGCCAAGCCCACTCAGGTTTTGTGGCTCCAGGTGTTTTGTTTTCTCTGGGAAACGGGGATAAATGGCTTGTTGAGTTTTTAAGATTGCCGACCCCTGGTTTACCCTATAGCTTTGGGGTCGCCTGGTGGTGTCCCATCAAAGCGCTCTGTAGCTTAACCCTGCTTAGTGTTTTGAAATCAGAGTTGGCTAGGTGAGGAGAGTTGCTGTGTGCGATGGCATGGTAAAAGAACAAAGAGAGAGTGGGTGGTCTAGCAACAGGAAAATGTGCCAGTAAGGTTTTAAGAAAATGAGAAAGCAACTGTTGATCTGAAAAGGGCAGCCAGACCTGTAGGCAGTTCTGGGCAATGGTATCTAGGATCTTGGGAACAAACAAAGCTCAAAGGCTGAAGTGGAATTTGCTGGCATTGGCTATAAAGAGCTGGAACTAACTCTTAAAGGAACAAGGTTCATTTTTATTTTGCAAGGCAACCTTGTGTAGTCTAGTTCTCCCTCACTGATTATTCTGACAAGTTTTCATCCAGCGCCCATGAAAGGGACCACTTTGGTGGAAGCTGGTTGCAAACTGTAGAAAAATAACTCGGAAAACAAATTAAAATTATGTGTCCCATTCTGGAATTTGTTTTTGTTTTTAAATAGTTTTGAGAATACATAGTAACTCAAAAACATGTTAATCATTTTCTTTGGAAATAGAATGTAAACTTAATGAAAGGATTTAATCAAAATTGTCAATAAAACCTGTTTCATTTGTTTTAAAGGAGTAGATAAATTCTAATGTTGCTTTGAATAGCTTGGCTTTTCTCTGTAAATTTGGAATAATAAATTGCCTAAATTTCTTGTAACATCCTTGATTCAACATTTCATGGGCCTAGTTGAGTTAGTAGTTATCTAAGACTACCAGAACTCCAGGTGAATTGTTGGTTTTGCCATCTTAAGGTCACCTGCATTGGTGCAGCCAGATCTGGAATAGGGTTTCAGTCTTGAAAAATTATATCTCTAGTTTTAGATATTTTTACTTCCAAATAAATATCAATAAGATCTTTGGTGTTTTTTTTTAAATCATTGAGATCACTGGAGTTTAAAGCAAAATCTGTGGCCATGCATGCTGGGTTTTTTTTTAATGAGCTCCTCTTCATGCATGATGCTTACATCACGCATTAAACTATCATATGGTTCAAATAGAATAAATTGAAATTGGAAGGATTCTTGCATTATTCCTAAAGCCCAAGGGTATCCCATACTGTAACTTTAGACCATTTAAATCTGTACAAACAAGACATACTGTTCTATATTTGGCATCACTAATTGTACTTCTAAAAGTAATAATTTAATTTTAAACATTTACATTTTAAACATTTAAACAATTGAAACATTTTACAATAAGCAACATAACACACACACACACTCAGAAAATAAAAGAACAAAGATGGTAATGAAAACAAACCTGGATGGGAACAAAGAGAAGGAAGAAAAGGAGTGTCTACCCTTCTTGGTTGAAGAGTCACATCTTTAGGGCCCTTCAAAATATTTGCAGGATGGGAGCTGTTCAAACCCCCAGAGAGCAGGTGCTGCTACAGAGAAAGCACAATTCCTGGGTCCTGATAGATATCATTATTTTAATTGAAGGAAGCTGGAGCACACCAACTCTGCCAGACCAGACTAGCTGGGAATATAATATTGGAGACAGGTAATCCCTCAAATTACAGAACAAAGTTGTTACAGTATAACCTAAGCCAATTATCCAGCTTCTGCAACCTGCCAAACATATTTTAATGAGGGGGGTCTGACTTCTTATTTTCCTACATAAATGAACTTCTCTCTCTGCTACTAGAGGGCAAGTGCCATAAATGTTCCTAAGCACATTGTTTGTGTAGCATAATAGAGGTTGAATTGATCTTTTTTAGTGTAGACATTATTTTCCTTATTTTTAGTGTTAATATTTATATTTTAATATTTTTTTATTTTAAAATAAAATTTAATATTTTAATATTAAAATTTAAAATATTTTAATATTTTAATATTAATATTTTTCTTATTTTTTTAGTGTAGACCTTATTTTCTTCTTCCAGGGCCCACCCCAGCCATTAAGATGACTTCTGTGTCGATTTCCTTCCTGCTTAATGAACCTATAATGTTGAATTTTGTTACTTGGCGTCAAGATGGTGGAAGGACACTCCCTGTGAAATGCAAGCCTAACTGATATAGATATGCTGCTGCTGCTGCTGCTGCTGCTGCTGCTTCTCCTTCTCCTTCTTTTTCTTCTTCTTCTCCCCCTTCCTTCTCCTTCCTCCTCCTCCTTCCTCCTTCTTATTCTCCTCTCTCTATATATATATAGATAGAGAGATAGATAGATAGAGATAGATAGATAGATAGTTTGCTGGCTAATGGCTACAAAAATTGAAATTCAATACATTGAAATGTGTGGGTTAGCAAGATTAGGTGTGTCTTTAAAAGAAATACAGCCCAAACCACCCCTCCCATCTGCAGATTTGGAGGAGAGTCAAGTTTTCCTCATGGACTAAGCTGAACCCCTTGGAAGCATTTCTCTCATACCATTTCCTCAGCTGCATTGTTTGAAGTGCCAGAGCGGGAGTGGCCGGGCATAAAGGCCTGTATCTCATTTCATCTGTAATCTGGATAACAATCGTAGCCTTTATTTTTTGGATCATTCGTTTTGAAAGACAAATGTCCCAACCCCCTCATCCCATGATCTTAAAAAAAAGAGAAAAAGATGATATACAGAGGTGTATTGGAGGAAAGAAGGTGTGGCTGGAGGGTATTTCCATTGGCATTGGCCATCTTGCAGTCTGTTCTGTATCATTGCCTTGTTAAGGTCAGTTTTGCTCAGTGAAATATGCCTGGGCGGAAAAGTTTTTTTCCATTCTTGGCTCGCAGAGGTCTCCTGTGACAAACACACTATGTACTTCTGGCCCTAAAGAAAGTATGCTACTGTTTGAGGGTTTAGTAGTGCTCCCACAAAGAAAGTGGGAGATTCTAACAAAAAACAAAGGCTTCTGAGAATTGCTGCTTATGTGGGCACTGGGCACAAAAGAATTTATTCTGCCCATATGTATCTCAAGTCTCCTGAAAGCAGCCCAAAGTAGCAGGTTTTGTTCAAGATTGGATGATATAAAAACAAAAACCTACAGTCTACATCAGAGATGACCAGCTTTGGCAAGGGGACGGGAGCTAAGGACTTCACGTAGCCTTTGAGTACTATGCTGCTGTTTCAAAAGGAGAAGCATCTCTTTACTCCTTGTTTCTGTTTATATCACACCAATACTCATTGGAGGACAGTTCATTAAATGGCTGGTTTACACATTATGGGAAGCGGTCAGCCATGGTTGTGAAGTTGTGAATGCCCCAACACTGGAAGTTTTTAAGAAGATGTTGGATAACCATTTGTCTGAAGTAGTGTAGGTCTCCTGCCCAAGCAGGGAGTTGGACTAGAAGACCTCCAAGGTCCCTTCCAACTCTGTTATTATTATTATTACTGCTTCACAGTGCTTTACAGCCCTCTCTAAGCAGTTTTACAGTCTATTGCCCCCAACAATCTGGGTCCTCATTTTACCCACCTCAGAAGGATGGAAGGCTCAGTCAACCTTGAGCCTGGTGTGATTTCAACTGCTAAATTGCAGGCAGCCGGTAGTCAGCAGAAGTAGCCTCTAACCACTGCACCACTGAGGCTCAATATGGTGCAATGTAATGTTCAGAAACCCAAACCAGAATCACCTAGGTCAACAAGGACCATACTAGTTGGTCTACAGCAACCAGGGCCAGATCTGTTTCTACCAGTCCATCAACCGAGAGACTACAGTGAACCAATGAACACCTGATGAAGAAGAAACAGTGAAATTCTAAACATAGCTATTAAAAAAACTCCTACAACAATAATGCAGCTTGGCTAAGGTGATGGAGAAAGAAAAAGAAGAACCTGAAATAAAAGAACTTGTAATAACAACAGAAATGGTGGACAAAAGGACAAGGAACATCAAAGATTGGTCAGCACCAAGTGAAGAAGATCTGCATGGTTTTTGACTGAAACATCCAACTGGTCTGCACCCATTGCCAAGCAATTTAACAGCATACTACAAGGAGGTGCAATTGAAGACTAGTTAACATGTGGCAACACCTATCTGATGATGAAGTATCCAACAAATGTGCAGCACTAGACAACGACAAGCTAATTACCTGCTTGCGGACAACTTTCAAATTGCTAACAAGCTCTTTTCACCCGAGCAGAAAGGAAATCACCCGAACAGCAGAGGAACAAAAGATCAGTCCTAATTGACAAGATGAGCTTTGAAAACTACAAGAGAAGGAAGACCAACCTGAATGTAGCTTGGATTCAACTTCCTGACACATGATTGGATAATCATGTGCCTAGAAATAACAGGAGTCCATAGAAACATCAGAAACCTTGTGCAAAGATCAATGGCACAATGGAAGACACAATTCCTGGTCAATGGTAATAGACTAGGAGAGGTTAATATCAAGAGAGGAATCTTTCAAGAAGACTCACTGTCACCACTACTGTTTGTCATTGCATTGATTCCTCTGTCAACAATACTAAACAAGTCAAGCCATGGTTATCAAGCATCAAAAACATCTGCCAGTCTATCCCACCACCTCCTGTACATAGATGATATGAAGCTGCATGGAGAAACACCATCTGAAATTGCAATGAAATTTGGACTGAACAAATCTGCCACCTTCCTATCAACAGAGGAAAAATAGTGAATACTGAAGAAATCAAGATGCCGTATGGAAATAACATCAACAGTCTGGATGAAGAAGATCAATACAAATACCTGGGCATCCTTCAAACTGACAAGATCAAGCATACTGAAGTCAAGAAGAAGGTTAGAAGTAAATACATCATGAGAGTGAATATGTTAAAAGTCCAAATTCAGTGGAGGAAATACCATCAAGGCAATTAACACCTGTTCAATGCCAATCATTAGATACACAGCTGGAATAGTGAACTGGACTCACACAGAAATAAATACCCTGGATAGAAAGACCAGAAAAATAATGACAATCATGCCCTTCTTCCACGCTACAACATTGACAGACTCCACTTACCAAGGAGCATAGGTGGGCATGGAATGTCACCAGTACACCAGACCAGTGTAGGAGAAAAAAGAGCATTGGAAAAATATCAGAAAAATATCAGAAGTGAAGAAGATGCTAATCACGAAGACATGATGAAAGCTTATTGACTACAAGAGAGACTGAACTGCCTACAAAACAGACCAAATGATGGCTAGAATAGAGAGATGGCAAGACAAAATATTACATGGCCGGTATATATAAAAAAAAAGATAACAACCTGAAGTAGGAATGTTGAAGAAAGAGACAGAGAGGTTACTTCTGGCTGCACAAGAGCAAGCCTTAAGAAGAAACGCATGCAAAAGGCAGAACCGAGATGACAGCAAATGCCACTTCTGCAAAGAAGCTGAAGAAACCTAGTAGACCACCTACTTAGCTGCTGCAAGAAGATTGCACAGATTGATCATAAACAACAACATGACAAAGTAGCAACAATGATGTATTGGAGTGATGGCGAACCTATGGCACGGGTGCCACAGGTGGCACGCAGAGCCATATCTGCTGGCACGTGAGCCGTTGCCCTAGCTCATCTTCAGTGTGCATGTGTGCGCCGGCCAGTTGATTTTCAGCTCACATGGAGGCTCTGGTAGGGCGTTTTTGGCTTCCAGAGGGCCTCTGGGGGGATGGGGAGGGCATTTTTGCCCTCCACAGGCTCCAGGGAAGCCTCTGGAGCCTGAGGAGGGCGAAAAATGGACCTACCGAGCCCACTAGAAGTTGGAAAATGGGCTGTTTCCAGCCTCCAGAGGGCCTCCAGGCGGGCAGGGGAGGGTATTTTCACCCTCCACAGGCATTGAATTATGGGGGGAGGCACTCGTACATGTGCAATAGCATATGTATTTTGTTATCATTGTATTACCCCCCCCCCCCCCAGTTCCGAATCTATAATTGCTCCTAAGTGGAGTATTTGAGTTGATGGTAGAAGGTGGCTCTTCTCCAGGTTAATGGAGAACCCGTGGCATCGCAGGACCTGGATGGTGACCCCCAAATCCTCCCGTGCTTGAAGGGTGGAAGAGGATTGAATTAGAATGTCATTCAGGTAGCACAGGACATGCACGGGTAGAGCCCTTAAGTGGGCAGCGAGAGCAGCTAAAATTTTGATGAACTCCGGAGGCACTGAAGGAAATCCTATTCCTGGATGCTATATCCACCTCCCTGAGAAGGAGCGTATCAAGTAAAACCAAAGCCCCACTCAAATAAAGTACTAATATATTATGATGTCTTTGTCAACCTGGCACTTTTCCAATGTGACAAACAGCAACACTCATGATTCACAGCCACCATGCCTTTGGGGGATGCTGGCTAGACATGATGGAGCTATCATAGAACATGCATGATAGAGATGATGGAGCTATTATAGAACATGCATGATAGAGATGATGGAGCTGTAGGCATCCAATTTGGTGAAGGCATTACTGTCATGGGGCTAAAAATGAAAGGATGAAGGTCAGAAGTCTGCTGGTGGGACAAACCAAAGTGTTGGCAGCCACATTCTGCTTTCATAATCTGCAAACCGGACCATGAAATGGGATAAACTGGTATCTCCACAGGGCATCAACTTTTGCTTTTCTAGGTGAGCTGTTATTCTTTTCCCCCTTTTATGTGAAAACTATGCTAGCCTGGATTGCTAACATCATCACCTTTCAGTTAAATGTACAGCAATATTTGTAGAAACATCCCAGTTGTGATATTCTCGGTGAAATATAACTAATCTGGGAATTAGAACAATGGCCAATCAGTAAAAATGAGTAGGAGGGTAAAGAACAACACGTAGACACATTGGACTCCTTCCCACAAATGATGGACTTCTCTTCTGCAAGGATGGGTTTTTGCTGAGGCTAACAAAGGAGCAAGGCATAGTGAAAAGTAACTGAGATTACTCCTAGGACAGTGATGGCGAACCAATGGCATGCGTGCCACAGGTGACACACAGAGCCATATCCGCCCTAGCTCAGCTCCAACACACATGTGCGCGCTGGCCAGCTGATTTTCAGCTCACATGGAGGCTCTGGGAGGGTGTTTTCAGCTTCCGGAGGGCCTCTAGGGGGGATGGGGAGGGCGTTTATCTTTTACAATGGTGACATTACTGTTAGACTTAAAAATGAAATCTCAGAACTCCCCACCTGATGGAAAGGTGTGATCCTGTACCAGATCATGGCAGCCCCTACCGAGAAAGGGGATGATGGATTTCTCTGATTTTGGGAATGAAAAAGAATATTTCCAAAATACAGGTAGTCCTTGACTTACACCTGGTTGCTTAGTGATTGTTCAAAGTTATGACAGACCCCTGAAAAGCTACTGATTGCCAGGTTCTGAAGTTATGACATTTACAGCCATTTGCAGCACCTTATGATCATTTGACCATGATTTACAGTGTTGTTTTCTGGAAACTGACATTTACTTGCCCTGTAGTGAACAATAGCTTTGCTTTACAACCACAAAGTTTGCTTTACAACTATCATGTTTGCATAACAATTGCCACAAAAAAGACTGTAAAAGTGGGTCTGGTCTTGTGATAACCGACTTTACAACTGTCATGACTTACAACCATAATTGTAAAGCTCAATTATGCTCAGAAGGTGAGGACTTCTTGTAGGGCAGAACAAGACCCAATGGATATTTTTAACTTATCAAATAAACAAGTAGCATCCTCCCTATTGAACCAATACTTGGTTAGAAAGAAGATCAAGGGCTTTAACATAAACATTGATAAATGAGGACCAAGAAACTCAAAAAAACCTGCTTACAAACTGGATAAGGCTGAGGAATTTTGGCAAGGCAGTACATAACATAACCTAGTGCAGGGGTATCAAACTCTCATCATCACGGCATCGTCACATGACGTATCGCAACTTTTCCCCCCTTCACTAAACTGGGTCTGGCTGTGGCCAACGTGTGACGCATACAGCCTGCAGGCCACACGTTTGACAGCTCTAACCTAGTGTATCCCATATAGTGTACTATAGAGATGGCCAAACTAGTGGTCACAGGAACCTTGTCCATTTCCTCAGAACTAACAAGATCAAACTTCTCCCAAATAATCAAACCAGTCCAGTAGTGGTTTGCTGCCGGAATGCCCGGATTTTTGGCCAGGTGCCGGCAGCCAGCCACATCTACGTTGATTGTATGATGTGCTTCCTGCGCTTCTGCAGGAAGCAAAATCGCACGAGGAGACACTTCCTCGCGTGAGATTTTGGTATTTTTTTGCTTCCTGCACAAGCGCAGGAAGCACATCATACGATCAACGTAAACGCGGCTGGCTGCCAGCATCTGGCCAAAAATCCGGGCGTTACAGCAGCAAACCACTACTGAACCAGTCCCAGTTACCTTCACAGAATCTGCTCCTAGGCCAGAGTCCAAGGCAGCACAAATCTGAGAAGCTTTGTCTGTCTTATTCCTCACAGCAACTGCATAGGTAAAGCTCTGAAACACTCTGCCCAGGAGGGTTTGGTCATCCACATAGGGCCACCTGTGATGGAATCTGTAGCTGAACTAAGGGGAGGAGTTAAGAGACTGGCTAGCCTGGAATCCTTGAAGGGGAGGAAGTGATGGAGACATGATACAGCCCTCCCATTCCAAATCCCTGGAGTGCTTATCTATTTTATCTCAAGAGAGTGCGCTAGATCTGGTGAGACCCTTGTAAATCTGCAAAGAGCAATAAAAATATTTCCCTGATCTGCTCATTGTGTCAGGGTTTGTTTGTTTTTTTCTTCCTTGCACATGACACCACCAGAAAACAGCTAATTTCCAGGCCTGAGGAATTCCCATCTCCTGGTTTCTACTCTAATAGCTTTAACTACTACATCCAACTGCCTGTTCATTAGTCACCTTGAAACTCTCAGAGGCGGCTCATTCTGCAAACCATGTAAATCCTCTATGAAAAGCTGAGTGGGGAAACACTGATTCCCAACAAGCAGGCAGGCGAATACGTGGCTGGGCATCCTAAGGACCTTTTTTTCACAAACTGCAGATGCTGAGCTTTACAATGTTTTAAACAGCCTATCAATTACTGTAGAAAAATGATGTTTTCAAGTGTGTTCATTTGGTTAATCATCCACTTGGGCCGTTAAGTCCCAGGAATAAGATCAATGCAGCTAATGGCGCTGGAGTCTAAACGCAGCCAAGGGTTGACTTGTCAGTAGATGACAAGAGGCCCAATTCTTTAGATGGGAATTAGGGCACCGACAGCCTGTCCCAGTTTTTCCCCATGAAGAATAGGCGGAGAAGCAGGAATGGTCTCGCTCTGTGGGAGCTCAGTTCGGAAAGGCGCTTGGTTTCCAACCCAAAGCGCCTCGCTGTAGTTTTGTCATCCAGACTTGAGGCTGTGGTTTGCTTTCTGAGACACATCAATGAGCCCTGCTCATTTGTGGGTTCTAAAATACCTAAAGCTTTACATTTGTTCTTCATGGAAAACTTGACGAAGGGGGAGCAGAGAGGCTAGTCATAAAGACGACTTAATTCAAGATGCTTAGTTGCTGTTCAGAATGGGGGCCTCGGCCCATCTCAGTTACTCATTTTAAAAAAAAATCCAGCGTTTTCCACTTTCACTCCAAAAGATCTAATCTTTGACAGTTGCATTATTTCTTAAACAATCTACTCTAATGTAAAGCATATTTCAAACAAAAGAGATTAACAGAGTTGGAAGGGACATTGTAGGTCGTCTAGTCCAATCCCTCACCTAAGCAGGAGACCCTACACTATTTCTGGCAGATGTTGGTCCTGCTCTCTGATTGGACTGAGTCTGTCAAAGCTGTTCAGGTCACGCCCATGTTGCTATGCTTGATAGCTTGAAACGAAGAAGCAAAGCGACAGACTCTGTTGTGCTATATAGCCCTAATCTAAACATGTTTCTCCTGATTGAAACCCACAGTCTACGTTGACTATAATGGGCGGGGCTGGATGCTATATCCACATCTCGGAGAAACAACGTATCAGGTAAGATCAACGCCCCTTCTCCCTCATGGTGGATATAGCATCTAGGCATGGGACATACCAAAGCTTGCTATCCAACTGGGTGGGTGACAATTTTAGGTAGACTAACGCTTAGGTTTTAGTCCTGGACCTCCTGTTGCAGCACTCTCCTACCAAAGGATGCTTCTGTAGAAGCATACACATCTTGTTTATAGTGTCGCACAAATGGAGACGGCGACAACCATGTTGCAACGCAACAAACTTCTTCAATGGACGCTTGGGTCAATCATACTGCAGAAGTGGCAGCACTCCATGTTGAATGTGCCATGATATTGTTGGGCGCCTGCCTCGATTGAAGTTCATACGCTCTGGTTATCGTAGATCAAATCCAGCGTCCCACTGTTGAAGGCATAATTTTGCATCCCATCAAAGACAGATAAAACAACAAAAATAGTGACTCAGACTTTCAAAACACTGCCATTCTTTTGATATAAATCCGAAGGCATGTCTTACATCCAATGTATGCCAGTGTTTCTCCAGCGTATGAATGGGATATGGAAAAAAATCAGGGAGAACAATCTCCTGCGTACGATGGAACCATGTATTAATCATCGGCAAAAATGCCGGATCCAATCTTAGAATCACTCTGTCTGAATGGAATATGCAAAAGTCTGACCTGACCGATAATGCCGCTAATTCGGATACTCTCCTGGTCGATGTAATGGCAACCAAAAATGCCACTTTACATGTAAGGTGACTCAAAGGAACCTCCCTCAATGGTTCATATGGAGTTTCCATGAGTGATTGTAAGACCTTCGGAAGATCCCACATCGGGTAATGGTGAACAACGGGTGGTGCTATGTTAGAAGCCCCCCGCAATAAAAGGTGTATATTGGGGTGAGTTATCAAAGATTTGTTAGGTCTCCAAGACAATACAGACAACAATGCCACCATGTGATGGCGCAAAATATTTGGTCTGAGTCCTCTGTCCTAACCTGCCTGTAGGAACATAAGAACATGAGTCGTTGATGCCAGAGATGGTACAATGTTAGCCTTCTCACACCAGGTACAAAAAATGCACCAAGTGGCATCGTAGATGCGTGTTGTTGACTTTCTACGAGATGCTTGTATTGTGTTAATGACATCAGATGGTAAATTGTGCTGCCTTAGAGTGATCCGCTCAAGCACCATGTGGTCATTTTGAGTCACTGAGGGTCCAGATATAGTAATGACCCTGGCTGAAAGACTTTTTGCTCAGCGGTATCCTCCAGGGCACCTCCACTGATAGACCCAGGAGATCTGCAAACCAAGGTCTGTGTGGCCAATATGGTGCTATGAGTATAATCTCTGCCTTCTCCTCCAATATTTTCCTGATTACTTGAGGTATTAACGGAAGAGCAGGAAATACGTATAAGAGTCCTCTGGGCCATGCAATCTGGAACACGTTGGTCGCCAGAGCACCCGGTGTCTCAAATCGAGTTATATATTGGTTAATCTCTGCATTTTGTGGTGTCGCAAAAAGATCCACCAATAGCATACCAAATCTCTTTGTCAGATCCCGGAATATATCCAGGTGAAGTCTCCACTCAGCCTGATCTACAGATGTCTGGCTGAGCCAATCTGCCTGAACATTGGCAGCACCAGACATGTGATCTGCTTGAATAGACAGAAGATTTGCTCTGCCCAAAGTATCAATTGATGAGCCTCCAGCATCAAGGTCTTTGATTTCATTCCACCCTGGCGGTTCACATGTACCTTGGCAGAGATGTTGTCCATCATCACTAAAACATGATGGCCTGCCAATACTGAGTGGAAATGGCGAAGGTCTAATAAATTGGCAGCTGAAGCTGATTTATACTGTGTTTGCAGTCTTGATGATTCCACTGACCTTGAACCTTGAAGATGTATGAGTGCCCCAACCTGATAAACTGGCATCGGTTGTCAGGATCATGTGTTTTGGTTCCCAAAACTGGTTGCCCTGGGATAGAGCCGGAGATCCCCACCATGTGGGCGAGACGATGACCGTCAGTGGAATCTGCACTCTGGCCAGAGATGTGCCTCTGCTGGACTTCTGAAAAGGCAACAGAAACCATTGAAGATCTCGTGAACTCAGGCCCAGGGGTCTATGGCAAAGGTGGATACCATCTTGCCAAGTAGCTTCGCTAAAACAGATATTGGTGAATGCTACTCTGACAGTCTAGGGAGAGATACACCCTACCCTGAACAGAGTCAATTATAGCCCCTAAATGGAGCAATCTTTGAGATGGAGATAGACAGCTCTTCTTCAGATTAACGGAGAACCCATTTTGGTGCAGGACTTGGATGGTTGTCTGTACATCTGCCCAAGCTTGAGTAAGGGATGATGATTGACTTAATATATCATCCAGGTAGCATGGACACGCACAGATAAGGCCCTTAATACAGCTGCTATAGCCACCAACAATTTGTTGAAAACCCTGGGAGCCGATGAAAGTGCAAACAGCAATGCCCGCTACTGAAAATGAGATCCAGCAAACTGAAATCTCAGGTATTTTCTGTGATGTGGTGAAATGGGCACATGTGCCTCCATAAATTAAATAGAAGAGAGGAAGTCACCCTCCAAGATTGATGACAGTGAACGCATCTTAAACCGTTTATAGAGGATGTAACAGTTAAGTCATTTAAGATCGAGAACTGCTCTCCATCCCTCTGGGGTCTCTGGGAGGACAAACAAAATCGAGTAGAAGCCCTGTCCATGGTGATCCTCAGCGATGACCTTGATGACATGGATATCCAGCAAGTGTTAAATAGCTGTCTCTATGAGGATCCTCTTGGCCGGAACTCTAGAGACCGGACAGTGGATACAAAACCTCAGGGAAATGGAGTGGAATTCAATAGAAAGACCTGATGTAATGATCTCTTGCACACAAGCGTCCATAGTGGACTCGCATAGTACGTCAATCGGCCTCCAATGGGGTGCTCGGGAACACATTCACTGGGGGCATCGGGATGAATGACCTCCTCCTCCTTGAAAGGGCCGTTTAGCTCTAAACGGGCAGCCCCTTTCAGGCCAGTCTTGGCATTGGCGAGGCCTCTGCCCATAAAATACTTGTGACTGTTGTGACATCCCACCTGAACCAGAAGTGTGTTGCAGCTGCCAAAAAAGCCAACACAATTCTAGGCTGCATAAACAGAGGGATAGAATCAAGATGTGACTCAGTGGTTAGAATGCACTACTGCAGGCTACTGAAACTGACTGCTAGTTCAGCAGTTCAGCAGATCAAATCTCACCAGGCTCAAGGTTGACTCAG
>JANHGD010002940.1:105477-116346 GCA_027560375.1 Imantodes cenchoa
AAATAAAATAAAATAAAATAAAATAAAATAAAATAAAATAAAATAAAATAAAATAAAATAAAATAAAAATATTCATTCTATTGAAATACATAACATTTTCACAGATTAATTAAGATGGTCCAAATACATAACAATTCATGATTCTAACTTACATGTTCAATGTTTTTTTAACATATTTTTCTTGTATTTATGTATTTAACTTATTCAATTGGGTTAGTAATTTCTTGCTGATATCTCACCAAAACACTCCACATACACATCCCAAATTATGAAAAAGCATAAAGCTCTACCATTTTATCTTAAAAGCCCTACCTTCCTTTATAGGCAACAACAACTCATACAACTGGAAATTGATTTCTGGATACAATTATTCTCAGACATTTCAAAGGCTTGCAGTCTAAGTTCATCTCAAACTGTTCACAAGACCAAAATGATTTTTAAAAATCTTCAAATGAGGAAATACTGCACTGAGAATTAGCCGTCAAAATTTATCTTGAGGTTTAGCATTGCTGCCAATTTTTTCCTAGGGCAACCCCATTTATTGCAATAAAATTTATATAAAAACAGTCACAATATACTGCGAGCCAGTTTGGTGTAGTGGTGAAGGTGGTGGCCTAAAAATCAGAAGACTGACTGAGGAGTTCTATTCCCTCCTGAGGCATGAAAGCTAATTGGGCGGCTTTGGGCCTGTCACTCTCTCTCAGCTCAACTCAACTCACCTAGTAGCCTGATTGTTATGGGGAAAATAGGAGGAAAAAAGGAGTATTAGGTATTTCACTACCTTGAGTTATTTATAAAAGTAATAAAAGCAGGATAAATATCTAATAAATATTGCATGGTATGGACCATTAATAGGGTTGTTCTGCAAATTGTCCAAAACACAGACCAATTTGTTTTGCTTCAGCAGCCATCATGGTGGAAATATGTTCTGTGTAATCACATTCTGGCTCAGTTAACATGGGGATGCTCTTGATGAGCTACCTCAAATGTTTAAGAATTGCCTGATTTGAGCAGCAGATTTGTTATTTATTTTTCTCATGTAATATTTGTACAGTACCAATATTCATTTATTTACCTATTAATGGTTTACTAAATCTACACATTATCAAATCAAAATAGAGCTACGTTGATTTAAAATCAAAATAAAGTCACAGTAGTAAAAAGATACATAAGAGATCTCTTAGATCAAACTTTAATCATGAGACATATACGCTTAAGTCCTACATGAAGACCTGTCAAAATGTGCATGTGAAAACATTTTATTCACATGCAATTTAATTACTATCCATGGAAGTCCCCCGTCTAATCCTGTACATAAATGACATGGTGGAAATCTCACTTTTCTCTTTCTGCACTGATGTTACCTGGCACAATAATGAAACATTTATATGGCAAAACCTAGCTTGAAGAATTCTATCAACATAAGACCCAACCTGGAGATACAATATTCTCTTCAATTGCATCTACATATGAGGATGAAATTCCAAATGTTTAAACACCCAATAAAATAATCCATGATGTCTCAAAAACAATAAATTCTTGTTAAAATGCAAGGAATATATCTATCAAAATGATCATCAATCATTATGGAACAATTCTGAGTTTGCTGATTTCCGGAAGGCCTATTTTACAGGAGACATATAATATTTAATAAAAGACTTTATGAAGTTGGTGTTATTAGAAAAAAGCCCCACTTTCTCATCTCAGCCTCATTAATTTTGACAAAATATTGAACAACAAGAAGCATTTCTCTACTTATTGCATGGCTCAAGTCAAATCTATTGAAGAAAGTAGTCCTAGGCGTATTTTGATGTTAAGCTACATAGGATGTTATCAGTCAAAAATGTACTTTGAATTGAGCTTAGAAGCCCATCATTAGCTCATAATGTTCTGTGGCAATTGACCAGCAAATGGACTGCTGCATGCTATACTAAATGCAAATTCCAAGTGGTCTTCAAAGGGAACTCCATATTGCAGAGTTCCCCAAACTTTCTGGTTTTGCAGACTGGCAGAGGGGGAAGAGGGGATGGTTCCATGTGAGTGGTCGGCACATGCTCCTACCGCTTACGCAAATGGAGTGCGCGCACACACTTGCCTGCTACTCGTACAAGCGAAGGATGTCCGCATGTGCTTGCCCACCACTTCTACGGCCCAAATCCAAATGGTTCAAGGCCCAGTAATTGGCCATGACTTGGAGGTTGGGGATCCCTGCCATATTTAACACAATAGTGCAGGTATGCAGGTGAAAAGATCATTGTTGTAAGATCTTTTTATCCCAGAAAGAACTGCACCTAGAGTACCAGCAACAGTTGGGGGAAAATAGCCCTTTGGCCATGGCTTTCACTTGGCATTCCTGAGTTGCTAGGACCTCTGTTCTCTCACGAAAAGTTGATGCTGGTAAAACTCTACCTTCTTGGTTTAAATTTCAACAGTTTCATCTTATTCAGATCTAAAAACTATTCTGCAAATCACTGCCCAAGACGGCCCAAATAGCCCTTGATTTATGAGCACAATTGGGGCCAGAAAATTCATTGTTATGTGATGTAGTCATTAAATGTGGCCCACATGACCGCATCTGATTTTATGAACTTCTTTACCTTGGTCATTAAGCAAAACATTACATGACCTTCTCTGAGCTTCCTCATTGACTTTGCTTGTTGAAAGATATCTGGGAAGTTTGCAAATGGAAATCACATAATCATGGAATGCTGCAAAGATCATAATTGCAAGGATTAGTTGTAAGTTTGTTCAGCACTATTATAACGTTGAACAGTTGCTAAACAAATGGTCATAAATCAAGTACTACCTGTACTTATTATTCAAGCAATATAGGTATGAGGATGTAAAAAGTCTTTTGTGAGTTAAATATAATACAATATATCCAGGAAACAGAATGTGGAACACTACACAAAATCTTGTGGTTCCATGAACCACTATGATCTTCTAGACGGGAAAACATTGCTGAAACATTTCTAGAGCTTTTCTGATTAAGTTTTAGCTATCTAAAGGATCATTTGTATTCCATTTGCTTCAGTAATAAATACACAGATAAATAAAAGAAAATGCACATTGCAAAGTTTTATTCATTTATTTATTGCATCTGATTAACTAAATTATTATTATTATTATGTAATGTATGATAAGAACATGACAGAACAGAAGTAAACATTTATATAGGACATAGTCCATGTAATTATATATAAAACTAGTTAAATGATAGACTAGTTAGTCACTGAGCTCATTTTTCCATTTGATTAATGAAATTGATTTGGCTTTGATTTGTTATATGAACTAAGCACTGCGGCTCATATAATAAAATAGTTGTGGTCCATTATTACAGCATCTTTGTTTTGATTTTTTTTAAACTATCCCTTGTACCTTTACTGTGCATGAATTTGTGGTACGTTACAGAACATACAGAACATACAGAACTGCTTTCATTTATGGCGATAACTTTTGCCAACCTTCCTTTCTTCCTTTCCCAAGGCATACCTATATCTTAGTGCATCTTTAAAAACAGTAGCACATTTTTTTAAAGTAGTCTGTGGAAGAGCATGAGTAAAAGATAAATCATATCATGGAGACCTCAAGAGATTTACATAGAAACAATTCACAAAACCACTAAAGAAAGAGAATATATTTCAATTTGTGTCAATATTCTTGTAGCACCTTAAAAAAAAACAACGTATCTCTAATACCTTCAGTTACACAAACTGATTGGCACATCTACTGTATGATGTATATAGATGAGTGAGGGAAGTTGGTTATATCCAAGAAGTGCCAGGTTGAAAATCAAACCATCATCCACTTCCCGCATGGTATCCATTTCATACATGATTACAAAATTACCCACAAGATTTGTAACCTCCCCTCATTTTAGCATACAAAGAGAAAAGAGGGACAATCCAATATTTTAAATAACCTTTGGCACTTCTAAACCTGCTGCAGATCATGATTAATCCAGACAGGATGACATCATCTTGGACTCTCCCAGTTAGGTTACCAAAGGAAGATGCTGCCTTGTATATTAACTGACACACTATTTAAGTGACTGAGGTTTTTTAAGAGAAATTTTGGAAAAACTTAAAGGAAAAACCTAGGTGCATGCAAATTAACATTTTTTAAAAGATCCTTTTTTCCAATGCTTACCTTGGCTTTCCCCTTCCTTCACTGTGAAAAGAGTAGGAATTTTCAGCAGAGCAGCTCAATCTAAGGTACTTCTGAAATACTATAGATATTTGTATTCTATTATGCATCTGTCAATCTTTTTTTTTAACTAATATTTTGGAAAGTACAATTTTAAATCAGCAGTGTAAGGAATGTGATTTTTAATACCAGAAATTTGCACTAATCACCTCACTCCATTTTGGTTTAAGGTAATTTTAAAATAATTTGTTCACAAAAAAAAATAACCCACATCTAGTAATGAACTGGGACTTCCGCTGGGAAATGGGAGGCAAAATTCTTCCAAGCATAATTCTTCCAGAAATATTCTGATGTGTCTTGATGATAACTTTCTCCTTCAAAGGGGAAGGTACAAGAGATTCTGATGCTAACCAAGATATTTAGCTGAGGGACAGAAGTAGGGATATACGTAAAGTGATTATATGACTCATTATACACTACTTTGATTATGGATTTAAGGAACAGCAAAACTGAGTGTATAGCCAAATATCTTAGACTTCCAGAAAGCAGTTCTAAATACACCAAGAAAAATTATAAATAAAATTCCATGCCAGGAGAAAAGTGTAAAAAATTGTTCAAGGTCAGTGGAAGTTCCTTGAAAGAGATACACAAGTGTAAACAATTCCTAGAATGAAAAATATGGAGAATAGCGGATGAAGCAAACAGCTTAATGGCTATCCAAAAACAAAAATAACTGTACATACCATAGGAGATAGAAATGAAGTGTACAGACAGGAGGCAAGAACACTAACCATCCTAGAGATGGAGGCAAGAATACTAACACTTCATGGTTGGCAAAGTATAGAAATAACAATGAAAATCATTTTTTAAGATACATCTAGTTCCTAATTGAACCTTTTTGTTTATTATTCTCATTTCAAGGCTGTCCAGGTATGTATTATGAATGCTGTTGTGAACCCCTGACAACTGTGATCATCTCCCTTGCAATTTAATTGTATGCAGACTACTTGCTGCAGATTTGATTCACAGACTGTCTCAAGCACAGCTACTCCTTGCAACCCAGATGAAAGGCTAAGCCTGATTTACAGCTTTATCAGCAAGTACAACTGTAACTGGTTTCATGATTTACAACCGGACTGTTTACTTTCTGCTAGAGCTAGTTAGACTATAAAAGTAAGACAGAAATAAAATAAAAAATAGTTAGAGGCTTCAGCTAAAAATAACAAAATGAAACTTAATAAAGACAAATGCAAAGTTAGGAGACAGAAATTAAAATAGAGCCTTAGAATGGGAGATAACTGGCTTGTCATTGTACTGGTGCAAAATTCTATAGAATAATAGCTGAATACAAGCTGAATATGAAGTAGCAGTGTAATGTAACTGAAAAAAGGAAAAGAAAAAAGGAAGGATGCAATTGTATTTCTCATGAATACAAGAACAATTTTCAAATCACAAGAATTAATAGTTCCATCTTAGTCTGCATTGGTCAATCCCATTTGAAGTTTTATGTGGAATTCTGGGAACCATATTTTTAGAAGAAATCATACACATTAGAATAAGTTCCCCGATCTCCTTTGTTTCATACTAGGATGATCAGGGGACTAGAAACTAGATCCTATTCAGAGAAATTGAAGAAATGGTAATGTTTAACTATGGGCAGATAAAACGTGAGAAGCTATACGAACAGCACTTTTCCAATACCTGAAAGTATGCACCATTCAAAGTTTGTTCTCTATTGCTTCAAAGAGCAGAACATAGGTTAATAGATCCAAATTACAGTAAAACAGGTTTCATGGATCCAGCCTTGTCTTGGTTAAGGTGGTGGTCTAGAAGTAGGGAGGCCAGAGTACTAGTGCTGTCTTCAGCAAAGGAACCCACTTTGGACCAGTCACTTTCTCTCAGCCCCAGGAAGAAGATAATCAAGCCACTTTTGAAAATATTGCCTAAAAAGCTTTGTGGATTTGTTCATGTAGTCAGCAATATCAGATACTGACTTGAAGGCAAAAACAAAATAAGGCAAAACCAATTCCAACTGATAATAAAAATTACAGTAAGAGCAATTCGATATTAGCATCAAAAGTTTGATCCTGCTTCAAGAAGCTCTTCATGAAATGGCTAGACAGCCATCTGTTTCAGATACTTTAATCTGAATTTCCGACTGAGCAGGATTGGACTCAATAATCTAAATGGTCCCTTTCAATTCAGGGACTCTGTGTTTACAAATATACTAAGCTGTGTCTGGAGTTAGCCACGAGCAAGCTGTTTCTCAAATTGTTCAGTGTCAGACAACACAGGGAGCTGACCAACCACAGTGAGTATCCTCCCTTGTGAGAATAAACAGCAACTGTGTTAGTTTTTTCCTCTCCCCCTCTGTAATGGAATGGGACAGGAAGAAATGGTTTGCATTCTGTATTTTAGCATTTCCACACTGGGCCTCACTGGAAAAAAAAAAGGACATGCATAAGATTCTTTAGCTATTCATTAAAAGTGAAGCCAAGTTCTTTGGTCCCCACAAATGTCTGGATTTGGTTAAAGTTTGGGGAAGCAAAGAAGGGCTTACATCAAGTTGTCTTAAAGTTCTGTTGTATTGAAATGACAATAATAGAAAATATACTGTCGGGACCAGAATTTAACTATCTTCTCATGACATTGTCTGAAATCTTCTTTAGTTGTTTCTTTAAAAAAACTTGTCTGGTCAAGCCTTGGATAGGGCTACTTTATTCAACAATTTAATAACTGTGATATAGAAATATGAAGACAAAGTGGCTTGAAATAGGACAGTGAGTTCATACAGCGTATAAGTCATAATGTAGTTTGGTGAACCAAAGTGTTATGATCTGTAATGTTAGATTATGTCCCAGCATACTATGTAAAGCTAACCAATTGTGATTTATTCAACTAATCACAGTTAAATAAACCATGGTTTAGTGCATGGTGTGAACCAGTCAGTATTTGAAGGCCAGCACTCACCATATTTTGCTGTGACAAAAGTATGATTTATTGACTTCAATCTTTGATGAATTTATCATATTTCTACCAGAGCTAAAACTCAATACTTGAATCAGTTTTGCTATGTAATTTTAACCGTAGTTCTTCGATGGTTTGGAATCAATCAATCCTTTTTATTTGTATATATTTCTCCCTGAGCTATGTTGCTCCATGAAGTGATGCCAAACTCTCCCGTCCCTTATCATTCTAGTCAGCTGGTCAGGAAAAGAAATAAAAGTACCTTTGTTCTAAGAGCTAATATAAATGAGATTAGTGATGCTGGGTCAGTGTCCTGACATAATTATCTTGCTGAAATAGGGGAGCTGGTAATCCCAGTTACTGAGGCACTGGAAGCAAAATCTTCTACCTTTTCCACCAACATTGGTCACCTCTTAGGCCTCTAAGCAAGCCAGAGAGATGGAGGTAGGGATTATTGTTACATACTGGCATACAGAGCATGGATTTGCATAGCCACCGCTGATTGGCTAATCTAGCTGCGGGAGAAATAAATTGCTGTCAATGGCTAGCAGGCTTCAGGGAAGCCTTTAAAAGCGGCTTCCCTGCAGTCTGCCGGCAGTCCGTATTAGTTCTAGCTAATAGACAAGGGGACCCCCAGTGGGTGAGTGCCACCATGATTGATATCACCAGTCCCAAATCTTATAAAATAAAGTTGGACAATGGTAGAGAGTGGCAAAAAAATATCGACCAACTCAGAAGTAGGTTGGGAGATTCCTGGC
Source organism: Imantodes cenchoa (assembly GCA_027560375.1). Taxonomy (NCBI): domain Eukaryota; kingdom Metazoa; phylum Chordata; class Lepidosauria; order Squamata; family Dipsadidae; genus Imantodes; species Imantodes cenchoa. Next base: position 113,349 of record JANHGD010002940.1, read on the forward strand.
TGTGCCAACCCGATACCCCAATGACAACCGAAACCCCAGCGGGAAGCCAGGAGCAATGCAAATCTCTGCCCCACAGGCCATACAATAACAGTCATCAAGAAGACCATGGCGAGAACCAGGCCCTAGTTGCAAGCTGTCAAGGAACGTTAGTCTCAAGCCCAGAGAGGCATCGCGAACACCTACCTGCTGCCGCCGGAGTCCAGCGAAGTCATCCAGGACCAGAGGATGACGATGCAGAGACTTCAGCTGCCACGCCTGGAAGCTGGTTCCAGATTTTTCCACACACCGGGAAAGGAACATGTCCGCTCCAGTCGAAGACTCCCAAGGAACTGAATCACGCAGGTCCAGTAGGACTGTCAAGTGCCCTGTTTATTTACGGGACTACATGACTTATGTACGTTCCTGACTGGACATTCCAGAAACTAAGAGGGAAGGAGTGTTACGTACTGATATACAGAGCAAGGATTTGCATAGCCGCCTCTGATTGGCTAATCTAGCAGCAGCAGAAATAAACTGCTGTCAATGACTAGCAGGCTTCAGGGAAGCCTTTAAAGACAGCTTCCCGGCAGCCTGCCGGCAGTCCCTATTAGTTCTAGCTAATAGAAAATAAAGGTGCTGAACTGTTCCTGTGACTCGCCTCTTCATTACACGCGAATCTAATAATATTCTTTATACTCTCCACTTAGTTGTCTGAATGGAGTACAAATTGCTCACAGCATTCTCTGGCTGTTTTCAGCATTTCGGGATCAACAGAAGTGAAGATGATTAGCTTCAAACTGTTTTAAAGGAACAGAGGAGTAGAAACAGTGGCAGAGGCCTTTGGTAATAATCCTATATCAGCTCATCAGATGATATTTATTTTATTTATTTAATTATGTTTATGTATGAGTACTGAAAGAACATAGAATAATAGAGTTGAAAGGGACCTTGAAGGTCTTCTAGTCCAACCCCCTGCTCAAGCAGGAGGACCCTATACCATTTCAGACAAGTGGCTGACCAGTCTCTTTTTGAAAGCTTCCAAGGATGGAGCACCCACAACTCCTGAAGGCACGCTATTCCATGAGTTGATTGCTCTAACCCAGTGATGGCGAACCTATGGCATGCATGCCACAGGTGGCACGCGGAGCCATATTAGAGGGCATGAGAGAGGTTGCCCTCAATCAGCTCCAGCGCGCATGCGCACGTTGGCCAGCTGATTTTTGGCCTTGAGGAAGGCCGTTTTGCCCTCCGGACGCTTCAGGGAAGCATCCCTGAAGCCCCGGAGTGCAAATAAACAACTTACCAGCAAACCGGAAGTTCGGAAAACCGCACTTCCGGTTAGCCGTTGTGCTGTTTTTTGCACTCCAGATGGTTCAGGAAGTTTCCCTGAACCCTCCAGAGTGGAAAAAACGGCAAGCTGGTTTGCCTTTATTTCCCTGTCCCAGGCCTCGATGAGGCCTGTGCGCATGCATGGGGCCGGGGGGGGGGGGGATTGTGCACAACTGCATGGAAACCAAGGGGTGGGTGGGCACATGGACACATCCTGCCTCACCCACCCAAACACCTTTTGGCACGTGAACTCAAAAAGGTTCACCACCACTGCTCTAACCATTAAGAATTTTCTCCATAATTCTAGGTTGCTTCTCTTCTTGATTAGTTTCCATCCATTGTCTTGCCTTTTGGTGCTTTGGAAAATAGTTGACCCCCCTCGTCTTTGTAGGAGCCCCTCAAATATTGGAACACTGCTATCATGAAATCCCTAGCCCTTCTTTTCATTAGATTAGACATACCCAATTCCTGTAAAAGTTGTTCATATGTTTTAGCCTCCAGTCCCCTAATCATTCTATTTGGTCTTCTCTGCAATCTTTCCAGAGTCATCTTTTTCATATTGTGATGACCAGAATTGGATGCAGTATTCCAAGTGTGGCCTTACCAAGGCATTATAAAGTGATATTAACACTTCATGTGGTCTTGATTCTGTCCCTCTGTTAATGCAGCCTAGAACTGTGTTGGCTTTTTTGGCATCTGCTGCACACTGCTGGCTTATATTATTTATTTATTTATTTATTTATTTATTTATTTATTTATTTATTTATTTATTTATTTATTTATTTTTTATTTTTTTATTTTTTATTTATTTATTTATTTATTTATTTATTTATTTATTTATTTATTTATTTATTTATTTATTTATTTACGTACACACACACACACACACACACACACACACACTGAAATGTTAGTTCAGGAGAAGAGAAAAGGTAAAAGTAAAGGTTTCCCCTGTCCAGTCGTGTCTAACTCTAGGGGGCGGTGCTGCTCTCTGTTTCGTAGCTGAGGGAGCCAGCATTGACCGAAGAGGCTTCTGAGGTCATGTGGCCAGAATGGCTATATGCTGAAGTACATGGAATGTTGTTACTTCTCACTGAAATGGTGCCTATTTATCTACTCGCATTTGCATGCTTTCAAACTGCTATGTTTTCAGGAGCTGGGGAAAGTAATGGAAGCTCTCCTTATCGCACAGTGCTCAGGTCTTGAACCTCGGCTGTCAGTTTTCCAGCTGACAAGCTCAGTATCTTTAAAGTAAGAGCTTTCTTCTGATTCTCCAGTATCCCTCCTCAAAATAAGCCTGTGCATTCAGCAGCCATCAAATGTTCAAATAAAGGTTTGCAGCACAGATTCTTCTGTCCCTGCCAAACAGTGCAGAATACACAGGAGTACTGGAACATAAAAAAGGGAAGAAGATACAATACATAGTTATAGGAAAGGATCAGGAGCGGGTTGCACTTACCCATCCCTACCGGAGCTGTGTGTGCGCGCAGCCCGACATTGCAGGCGGGTGGGTGCGCCCCACTTGTGCGATTTTTGGTTTCTGCGCATGCGCAGAAGCCAAAATCTCACGCTCGCATGCTCGCTCACGTGAGATTTCGGCTTTTTTTGCTTCTTGGTTTGCCGAAATCTCACACAAACACATGTCGTCTCGTGAGAAGACATGCGTGCGTGCAAGATTTTAGAAAATTTG
>JANHGD010002940.1:174029-184699 GCA_027560375.1 Imantodes cenchoa
AATTTTGAGTAGTTCAGAGAACTGGTAGCGGAAATTTTGAGTAGTTCAGAGAACTGGCAAATACCACCTCTGGCTGGTATTTGGAGTGGGATGGGAATGGAGATTTTGCAGTATCCTTCCCCTGCCATGCCTACCAAGCCATACGATGCCCACCAAGCCACACCCACAGAACCGGTAGGAAATTTTTTTTAGATTTCATCACTGAATGCATGTATTTGTGAAGTTTATTGTGAGAATCTGTATGTAAAATTGAAAAACAGAAACTGAGCAATAAGAATCAGCAGCCAAATAAACATTTCTAATCCCAAAGATTCAGCAGTCTCAGTGCTATATGTGAAACTGAATTTGCACTGTGGTTTGGCAGTATCATGACTGAACATGAATTGAACATAATAAATCATATTTGAAACAATTCCTCCTTATGGGAGTATTCCATGTGAAGTTCCACTTTTGCCAAGTAGGCTATTCTACATTTTTTATATTCTGCATTTCATTTTCTAACTTTTGTTCTGAATGACACTTGACATTCAGTGCTGCTAGTGATTGTTTGTTTGTTTGTTTGTTTGTTTGTTTCTTTGAGCTGATTGCTTCCAGCAATTTGACTTTTACAAAGATTTGTTGCAATATTGTCTGCTTCTTCAAAGTAGGCTAATACTTCAGTTGCACTAGTTTGGCTCCCTTTTTTATTAGCACTTATCACCCAAGTCCACTAGAGGAGAAAGAGTGATATGTTCACTATAATATAGCCTGACTTCTACTACAGTCATATCAGGAGCACCTCTGGGTGGAAATGATTGAACAATTACATCACTGTTGCCTGAGGGTGACACTCCAGTTGGCGGCTCCTTTCAGGTCCCCATTAAGTTGCCCACCAAAATGATACTCATTTATCTACTCATGGTTGCCCACTTTTAGATTGCTGAATATAGCATTCACTGAATAAAAGAACACATAGAAAATCTCTAATGACTGTTAAAATATTTTTCTAGCATGATCAAAATATGTGCCATTGTGAGGAAGATGCAATAAATAAGTATCAACAGATCATCAGCAACTATGAGCAGGTAATTAGAGATATGAAACTTAAAGTCCTATGGAAATTGTTACTTACAATGAATTAACAATAATAAATAATAAAAAAGACTAATAATTTTAGGAGATTACTATCCCACCCCAAGTTCCTTTTTCTATTACTAAATGTTTATCTTAATCAACTTTCAGATGGATGTTACATCTGCTGCAATGAAGTCCCTTGGAGAACTCGACATCCTGCTTGACTGGTTAGAAGCATATTAGAACCAGGCTGAAATCTATGTTAAAAAGGGTTAAATTTAATTGTTTGTTAAAGCCAACATCAAAGAAAAAAAAAATCTGCATACCATGCATCCTACTGGGAGACAAAATGTCTATGCCCTTATTAGGCTGCAACTAATATGCATTGCAATACGCCAGTAAATCCACCCCTTACACACACACACACACACACACACACACACACACCTGGATCCATAAAAACTTGAAGGAACTCAGCAGGTATCTGCATCAGGAAACCCCAGATTCATTAGAGCAGCTGCAGTAATCTTTCTGTTGTCTCAGCAATATGAAGCTTGCTGTGGAAAGTCCCTTTGCTCCAGTTAGGAAGCCCTACTTATGCAAATCCATAAAATCAGTTTATGAACTTGATGATATAAGCTCAATGGGACTAGTGCCCCACCTGCACCAGTGGAAGTGGCCTGTCTGCTAAGGAATTTCAGCAGGTGGGATCAAGGAGAAGAGCCATTTCTAAGTATACTGTGGGAGCTGAGAACTACTACCACCCTTTTGGCCTTCTGGAAGGGTATTAAAATTAGGTTTTGCTGGTTGGTTGACCTCAACCAGTGTTCATTTCTTGTTTTAAAATGTGCATAGATTTAAATTTTTAACTACTTTTCTATTTATCTTTTTATGACAAGTAAGCTACCTTATTGAGGAGATGGGTGACATATACATTTAATACATAATGATAATATAACAGTATTCCAGACATGGATCGAGGTTCTTGTTTTGATTTAAGCACTGGTGTAATAATTACAATTGTCTTAAAATATTTCTGCCCTTGAATGCCTTATACCCATTTCATTGTGGTGAGAAGTTTACATGCATTGTTAACCATGCTGAGAACGTTTAGAATTTAATTTAAAATATTTCATTTTTTAATGTAAACATTGTTTCAGGCTGTTCATCATTTCCTTTTGCTATTCCAGTTCTTCAAAAGATAGCAAATCATGAAAAATGTAGCTTTGTATTTCACTTACCGGTATTTTGATACATGCACACACTTCCTGAGACATCTTTGTATGTTATGATATCTTATGATGCATGTTTGGATATGAGTAAATTTTGTAAATATGGTAAAACTGCTTTGTTAAATGAAGGAGGAAAGGGGGGTTGTGACCAAGAAGTAGACCATTACAGGGCATTTGTCTAATCATAAGGAGGTATTTTAGAAAATATAATACAAATTTGTCAATATAAGTTTTTTTACATAAAGACATTTGGACTATTTAATAGGAATGTTCTTATAACTGTGAAGAACATTAGCCATTCCAGATATAATATGCTAAAAAATTAGCTGGCTAGGAGATGACTATAGAAAATGAGATAAGCAGATGAACTGATTGGAGAGAATTAAAATATAAACTTTACATATATTGCTATTATATATAAGTAAAATAATTTTATACTGTATTTTATATTATAATTTTTATATTATACTGTAATATTATGTATATACCATGAAATCCTAGTATTAGACATTGCCTTGATTTCATAGTACAATGGGCAGCTGTTTGTTTTATTTTTCCATAAACATATTTTTTGAGAGTGCTGATCATTGTGTTAATTTGCAGCTGTATAGGCTGCGACTAATATTTGCTGGATCTTTGCTCAGAATACAATACAGAATACAGTAAAATTACAGTTTAGCAAACCAGGGTTGGAAAGATTTATTACAGTGGTTCTGAGCAGGATTGGGATTAGACTTTAGATATTCCCACAATATCTATTTGTGGGATAGATATTGATGACTCATTTTGTGTGCCCTTGTGTGCACTCATAGACAATTTTAACTGGGGAATTGAAATTATTTAAGAATAGGTGACAGTGCTCAGTAATTTGTTTGACCATGTCAGTTGAAAATACTTATTAGATAAGGATTCAATTTGAGTTTACTGAGGAGAGCTACATTCCCTAAAGAGAAAGGTAAAAGAAACCATTAAAGAAAAATGGCCACTGTTTAGATCTGAGCTGCAGTAAAATCTTCACAGCGAATAGCAAGCTTATATGGTAATCAGCTGACATGCTAACATGTCAAAGATTGTAACTTCTCTGCTGTTCCAGAAAATGATTTCTTCTTCCGTATCTCCAATGAGCAAACCATTTAATACCTATTCCTACATTACCCTGGATCAACTATCAGCACTCTATCAGAAGGGCATTTATTTTGATGTAATGTGACACCTCACCCTCACTAGTGACAATAGGTAGTACATACCTTATGAAGCTGTCTGCTATACCATTGCCTCAAGAGCCTTAGGAATAAGTCACATTGAAGCAGGCAATCCCTTTTCTCTGTTATTATAAGCAAGGGCTACATTATTTTGCAAAGTAGTTTTGGGGGGTGCTTTGTTTGACCCTTTATCTTGAAGAAAAATGCCCCTTCCAAGCTTTATGTATTCATAATATAAGACTACAACCAAATGCATTTGATATATTCAATTTTAATTCAGCAAAACAGTATTTATATATATCTATATCTGGAAAGGTACCTTTGGTGTATGTATGATTCTGTGTACAAATTCTTTTATAGGCATGAACAAGTCAAACTATGCCCTTCCTAACTGTACTGAGCAATAATAAAAGTATTTATCTTAAATAAATTCTGTTAGACTGAAGTTCTCATTTTTTTCCTTCCTTCCTTCCATCTTTCTTTCTTTCTCTTCCTTTCTTTCTTTCTTTCTTTCTTTCTTTCTTTCTTTCTTTCTTTCTTTCTTTCTTTCTTTCTTTCTATAAAATATTATAAAATTTTCATTATGAAAACAAGTTCATTTCTTCATTTCTCTTTATATTATTCTATGCTGAGAACATTATTTATTTATTTATTTATAATTTGATTTATATACCACCTTTCTCCCTAGGGATTCAGGGCGGTGTACAGCCAATAAAACATAAAACAATCCAACAATAAATAATTTAAAACCGTATTAAATACTTTAAATTAGTAGGCTGCCAATTAAAACAATTAACTTCCAATAAAATTTCACCCCATAAAATTTACAATTAATCAGCCAGACCGGCCTGTCGAAAGAGGTAGGTTTTCAGTTCCCTCCTGAAAGATCTTAAGTCTTTTTATCATTCATCATGGTTCTCTTCTGTGTATATTTTTTTTCCTGATTTCCATTGTCCAGGGGAAATCTTTAAAGATAGAAGTAATCCCTCATGTAGTACAGCTATAAGTTACATTTGCTTAAATGCTTTTAATTATTGTCTGATTTTTAAAAAGGCAATATATTATTTTGGATCCTTATAAAAGATTCATGCAATTACTTTAGTTATACAACTGTCATTCAGATTATTCTAATTTATATAAATAGTGAGAAAAATAGGGTAGCTTTGTAGAGAATAGTTTGTTGTTATTCATTTTTGGAAAAAAAAGATGTGGGTGTCTCTTATTTGGTTACTACTTCTCTTTATTCTCTATATAGAACTTTATTTATTGTGTGTAATGTAAGAAATCTTGTTTTTTGTTTTGACAAGTTGCATTCCAAAAAAACTAGAACTTACCAATAGTATCTCTCTCTTGGCAGTTGCTAATGGCCAAATATTCCATGTCCCAATACTAGATGTGTGGTGGCCTTTAGTTCCTCCTTAAGCTACAGTGCATGAGACATGTGAACATACTGTATCTACAACATACCCTCTAGTTCAGAGAACTGTTGTGCTAGACAGGAGTTGCCATTTTAAAGAAATAGGCAATATTTGATCATTAATAGAAGCCATGCAATGAAATGTAAAATTGCTAGTAATGAAATAAATTTAAATTTATATCAGTTACAATTATCTTTTATACATTGTCATGAATTGGTAGGAAAGATTAGATATATAGAATAGCATCCAACTTCTCTATCTGAAGATTTCTTCTGTTCTTTCTAAGATATAGGCAGCTGAAGCGTGTTATCTTTTATAAATTCCATTTATGGAATGCTGATGCATATTCTCTCTTTATAACTTTGATCAGTTTACTTGTAGTATTTATCCCACAAATTGAAGCCAATATAGGTTTATAGTGTTGCTATATTTACATTGTCTAAATTCTAAATGCCTGACTCAGTATAATATTTCATTTCACCCTATGTAGTTAAACATTTTCTCAATTTCTATAAAATTTGAATAGCCATTAATTTTCCAGTTTGCCTTCATTGCAAGGTACTTTTATTATTAACAATTCCATAATAAGTCAACAAATATAGCTTTCTTTTATCAGCCTACTGGGAATGCTTCAGTTGCTGATTTTCTTCTGTAAAACTGCTATTTAAGGAAAATGAATCATGCACTGTCCTTCATATATGTGGAGGTATTAAAAGCTTCAATTTTTCGTTTGTGGTAAGCTGCAATTTTTTGCTGTACTTAGATTTTCACAGAGCTGTAGCATCTAGAAGTCAAAGACAATTTTCCATTGTATAGTATCACACTAATTTTTGTTAGATAATTGTTTATTAATTAATATATTTCCCTAATTTCTATTGATAAAGGAAACTGCAGTTTAGAACAAAGTAGACATCCCTTCAAGTGGATTTGTGTGTGTATGTGTGTGTATACATACATACACATACATATATATATGTGTGTGTGTGTGTGTGTCTGTCTGTCTCTGTGTGCGTGCGTACACACATACATACACGTGTGTGTATGTCTGTATTGTAATTTAATTTTATATTAAAGATTTAATACAATAGTAAAGCAAATACAAATTAAATTCAATAAAGAAAGAATAAAGAAGAAATTAATAAAAAATAAAAAAGAAGAAATGTAAAGAAAAAGTAAAGAAGTACGTAAAGAAGTGACTATAGTTTTCAACAGAACAAGTAAAAATTTTAAACAAATATTTCTTTTTCCTGTAACCCACCCCTTCTATATGCAAAACCACACTGACCGACCACTATTGATTTTTCAGTCCTAGTATCAGCAAAAAAAAGTATGTAAAGAGTTACCAGAGCTTTGTAAAAACATGTTTTATTTTAACCTTGATCAAGGAAGCCAACTTTATATTCCTTTCTTTTACTTCTAACAAGTTTGATCTTTAACTCATTCACATATTGCCTTTTTTTCATGAATATTTCTTCAAGACTTTAACAGACCTCTTATAAATCCAGTTAAAAATCATTATCTAAGTCTTACCTTGGTTTATCTTTTGTATTTCTTCCTTCCTTTACACAGCCTTAATTTCTTTTGTGTATCCAGGAAAAAGTCCCTATCAGGATCATTCTCCTGGCTGCATTCAAATGTAGTAAAAACTACTGGGACCCTTATGTTGAGGATTAAAAAATCAGCAGGCTGATACCTTACGGGTCTTTTAAGATCCAAATAGGCAGGCATCTTGTTTATAACATGCCTGATAAAACAGATATTGATGTTGGCTAAGCAACTAGGGCCAGTAGTTCCAGCAGGACTATTGGAAAAAAAGTTATTTACTCATTGCAAACATGCAAAAAATGAAAACATCCTATGGTATCTTTAACACCATCAAACAGCAATATCTGCCTATCCCAGATCCATGGGAAGGACTTGATAGATGGATAAAAATGCCAAATCCAGTTTAAATATCTGGCTGCCTATGCGACCAACTGTAATAATAATGTGGTAAGAATTGAAAAGGCATCATGGTTAAGAATTTATTAATGTTTTGTGCTGCTGTCATTACAGATATGGTATATTGTTTACTGTAAGCATAGCTTGTGTAGATAAATATAGATTAATAGTACCTGAGCATTTCTCCAATTGGGCATTTGTCCAAGATAATAAAATATTGACAGACTCTGCTTTTTATATAAAAGCTTTTTAAGCTGTGCTAGAATTTTTGTCCATATATAATATTTTGGATGGAAAATAACATCTTTATTGCATTTTTCTCTAATATGTATTACAATCTATTCATTTTAGAATTATTAAATAATTAGAATTTTAATAGGTTTTCTTCTGTTTCTAGGTTAGCACTATATGTATATGAATATCTTCTCCATGTAGGAGCACAGAAGTCTGCACAGACATTTTTATCAGAGGTATGTTTTCTACTCTTCTCTTATTTTTGGATTAATAGTCAAGTTTTTTATATTAAACATTATCAGTGATTCTATAGAGAATCACGGTAGTCTGACATATAGTATATAAATGTTTAGAAATGAAATTATTTGTTGTGATAATTTTAAGGCCATAACAATTGTAGCTATATTATTGATCTTATTACATATCAAGTAAGAAGCACTGAGCCTGAGTGTTGTGGCCTGTTGGCCGCTGGTCCCTCCAGCAGCCAAATCAGATGAGGTGTGGGAGTCAGTCAGCATCAAGGCAGCCTGAGAGCTGCAAGGGGGAAGAGGGAATGGAGCTGTCAGAGAGAGAGAGAGACAGAGGCGGAGCCTGGACCATCCATCAGCTCTCAGATGAAAGAGTCAACAGCCTCCAGGTCTGGAGGTAGCTGATGAGGAAGAGGAGAAACAGCTGGGTCCAGTGCCTGACACGCAGATGCACAGAAGGCAGAGGAGAGCAGTGGATATCTGTTGGCTGAGCTTTGGGACGGAAGAGCCACCCTAGCTCTGGCAGACAACTATTCATCTCCCTGCTGGAGAGACTTGTTAGCCTGCAGTGAGAGAGAGAATTTTTGTCGGGGCTCCTGGCCCTCCTAATAAAGGAATCATTAATTTAACTACAAAGTGTTTGTTGTGTTCTGGGAGCTGGGTCAGAACACTGAAACATTGCTTATCACTGTTGTTATAGTCTTATTTTAAGCCCAAACTAAAAAGAAAAAATAAGCAGAGAAATTGAGAGAAAGAGAGAGAGAGGGAGAGAGGGAAAGGGGGGGGGGAGAGAGAGCTTGTTAATGTAAATCATTATTTGGACTCCCAAGCCCCAGATTTTGTCCAGGCTATTCCAATCTAAGATTTTTTCAAGCCTAAACTATTGCTATGTGTGGCACATACTAATAGTTGAAAAACACTATAATAGTCAATTTCATATAAAATGAAAATATTAGACCGCTATTGCAAATTATTATCAAGAGCATCATATCCTAACCTTAATTTTACTTGCATAAACTCACTACATCACTATTTATAATTGTATAATTTTATTACTGATGTGGATAAGAATTATATATATATATAGAAGCCACAATGATGTTTTCCTTCCTAATACAAAAGAAATGCTATGACATTACTAACACAGTCATTGCATCTTTGAAATGAATGGTTGTCTCCAAAGTGTGAAGTATGTGTGGTTTAATAATATATAAATTTATATCATTTTAATTCAGTGGTGGGATTCAATTTTTTTTACTCCATTTCTCCATTTCCTCCCGATCAGCTGGGACTCGGGAGGCAGAGAATAGATGCGGGCGGGGCCAGTCAGAGGTGGCATTTACCGGTTCTCCGAACTACTCAAAATTTCCACTACCAATTCTCCAAACTTTCCACTATCAGTTCTCTAGGACTGGTCAGAACCTGCTGAAACCCACATCTGATTTTAAAGTATACAGGATGAATAACACAAACAGACAGTATTAATTTCTATGTGCATTCTAATGCAAATAGATTTCTGCTCATGAAACAGCTTTTCTTAGTCTCCACAGTGATAGGTTGAATGTCACTATTATAAATATAATAATATATTTGAGAAAAATAGAGTGCAAAAGTTATCCCACATGTGATGTTTTCTTCTTTAGAAGTGTGATTGGGATAAAAGCAGTATAACACATGAGGGCAAACATGAAATGAGCCTGTCCAATTTTCTACAAAAAACCCCACAGATTAAGCTGGCTGTACTTTCAGGCAGTGTAGAACAGTTGCCATAACTAGCAGATAAGGAAAAGCATAAGAATCAATAGATAGCTATTGGTTGATGGAACTGAGTGTGTATTTTGATCTGCACACTCATACTTACTCTGTTTTTCTGTCTCACTCTGACAGACAGAGCTATGTCTATACACTCTAACTCACAGGTCACCAGCCAGTGGGCCGTGAGAAAATTTTGGTGGTTGGTGGAGAAATCTGGGCCCCTGGGCCAGATATTGCCGAGACCAATTAATCCAGCCTGTGCATTATGATTAAACAACTTTTAAAGATTTTGTTATGATTAAATAGGCATTTATGATTTTGTTATATTAAATACGTGCATTTCATATTAATAAAATGAAAATTCTCTGATTATTATTTTACAAATATATTTATCTTTTTTTTTAAAAATCATATTAGTAGTTTGTGGGACTTAAAATTATGAATTTGGTGGTCCACGGGATTTAAAATTATGACCTTGGTGGTCCCTGAGGTCCAAAAGGTTGGGGAGCCCTGGCCTAGAGGACCTCCAAGATCCCTTCCGGCTCATTCATTCTATCCTAGCTCGGCCAGGAGCATTTTAAGAATCCCGTGCCCATTGCCCTTGACCGAGAGCGGCGAACTACGAAGCCCAGGGTCCTCTGCGGCTCTCCCTCTCTCTCTCCCCCCCTCTTCCCGGCCAGAGCACGGGGAGGCGTGGTTGGATCTCGGGTGGAAGCGGGCGGAGGGCGGGGAGGGGAGAAGAAGGATGGGTACAAAGCCCGCTGGTTGCATCCGCCAGAAATTACTTTCGTCCTCGGCGGCTCGGAGCAGCGATCTTGGCGGGCGAGTGGTGCGCTTTTTGCAAAGGGCGCCCATGCTGCTGCTGCTGTGGCCGCCGTCTCAGCCCGTGCATGGGACGCGGGGCTGCCGCTCCGCTCCGTAAGCCTTGCGCCCGGTCTCCCGGGGCTGCAGCTTTGCCTTCCCCGCCGTGGCCCGCGTGCCCGAGAGCCCCGAGCCGGGTTTCGTAGCGCTTTTTCTCCACCCTGGAACTTTTTCCCTCGCGCCTCGGCTTCCCCGCGCCTCTTTTGGATGCTTTTTCCAGCCTCTCCTCTTGCCCAGCACCCGCCGCCGGCGCTTTCTCCTCCCCGAGCGACATCCTCCGTTGCTCCCGCCGCCGGGGTTGCTCGGCCAGAGGCAGCGCCATGCACACGGTGCAAAAGGACACTACCTTCACCAAGATCTTCGTCGGAGGGCTGCCCTACCACACCACGGACTCCTCGCTGAGGAAGTACTTCGAGGTCTTCGGGGACATCGACGAAGCCGTCGTCATCACCGACCGGCAGACGGGCAAATCCCGAGGATACGGCTTTGTAAGTGCCCCGGGCGCGGGGCGGAGGTGGAGAGGGATCGCTCGGCCGGGAGTCTTTTCCCCGGAGCCGTCGGGCTGGCCCCGGAATCGCCAGACACTTCTAACAAAGGGTCCTGTGGCGACATTACTGAGTCGCCTTTCCCTGTCGGGTCCTGTAGGAATGATTTTAATAATAATAATAATAATAATAATAATAATAATAATAATAATAATAATAATAATAATAATAATAATAATAA